>JAJONQ010000699.1:0-46042 GCA_036250385.1 Solanum microdontum
ACAAAAGTAGAAAATATTGACAAAGAGCTACAACAAATAAAAAGTCAGCAGCATGACTATAAAAATGCGGAGCTAAGTCGATCAGAAGACTTAAAAATCCAGAGCTACAAAGTGACGTTAGGAAACACCTAAAAACCCACAATGATTTGTTACATGCAGCTACAGGAAGCACATCTGCAACAAAAGAAGAAAATAAAACCAGATATGTTAATACTAATATGAATAAAATGTTCGAAAAACAATTTATGCCAAAGAACCAAAAAGATCCATTATTTATACCACCTCAGCTAAAAACATATAAAGAAAGCCTAGGACAAAACAAAAAGACTTATAACCATATAACCAGAGTTTATATAGAGAACATCCAAAAAATACAGACCTTTCTAAACCAAAATCCAAAGTCCAAAAATACAAAAAACCCCCATAAAGATTACATTACACAAAATCTACATGGATATAACAAGCTGATTGCACAACCAGGAACTAGCACCAATCTAGTAGGAACTTGCTACAACTATGGATTATTAAGTACCGTATATACCCAAATGGGAGACGAGATATCAACAATACCAGAGCTACATAAGGCCTTTATGCATTATAAAAGGATAACTAAAGGAACCCTTTTTTATATAAAGTTCTATTCAGCACCAGCAGAAATATTGTATGACGAAATTAAACCTACCATACAAGTTATAAAAATCGGACTGACTAGAGAAATGATAATACTAGAAAAAAATAGAACGACAAGACAAGATACAAAAGATAGAGATACCAGAATTCTATGCAAGAAAATGGATTATTGGAATAGCCACTATTTTGAACGAGTTAACAACCAATTATTTAAATGGAAATTCAGTATGGAGCTATTATGCAAGAGAATAAACTATGATATATTCAAATTCCAGAGAAATCAGAGAAGCAGATATGGAAGAAATACGACAATGGATACTAAGCTTATTAAAATTAGAACAATAGCCAACTACAAGAGCAATACGGAAGAATTTCATTTCGCCAGAAATAATGATAAACTATTGCAAAGCCATTGGACACAGATACCCAGATCATCAATGTTCAAAATGCTATGGAGAAGACAACGTAATTCCAGCTGTCCAGCTAGAATAAAGACGACATGATAAAAAGAAAAAACGACAAACAACAAGATAGAAAGCAGAAGACAAGATAAAGTGTGCATTATTGTAAAGTAAAGTAGTGTGCAGTAAAGTAGTGTGCATTATTAAAAACAAGTGTAAAGTAAGGTATGTAAATAAGTGGACAAGTGTAAAGTAAAATAGTATTAGTAATAGTGTTAGTGATAAGGTATGTAAATTGGTAGACAAGGGTAAAGTAAAATAGTATTAGTAATAGTGTTAGTGATAGTGAAAGAAATAAAGTAAGTAAGTAATAGGACTAGCATCTCTACTTGTATAAATAGAGAGTCATTAGGCACATCTAAGGCAAGACTTTCTCCACGGAAAGCAAGCCTCCTTTTAAAATACTCTTAAATAAATAAATATCAAGTTTTGATCTAAGCTATGGAGCAAAATATATACCAGATCTCATAGAAAAACAGGTATATCTATTTATGATTATGCATAGCTAAATCTATTAATTCCTAAATATCATAGCATGATTAAATAAGTTCATACTAGTTATTATATACTAGAATTATTTGAAGCATGTTTTCTAGTTTGTTAACATGGGAAAAAAAGGAAAAGCTTCCAGACTATGCCATCCTAAAGTTGAAACCATAGGCAAGGAAGCCGTGAAGGGAGTAAAGAAAGTTGAGGCGCTGTTAGGAAGGGAGTACCTTTGAAAGTACGATGTTAATAGTGACAGGAGAACATGGTTGAAAGTAATCTAATATGAATAATATTTATTATGCATATGATATAAGGGAATTATTGATTAAACAACAGAACATTAATATGACTACTTATCTACATGATGAAATGATATTAGCTTATGAAACACTGATTTTATATATTTTAAAAAATATAAAAACAATTGAATTAAGAATAATTATATGGGAAAAAATATTTGACTTAGAAAAATTAGAATTAGTAACTCAAACCTGGTATGAAATAGACGAAATAGATAAAATATATGATCTAGAATGGATTAATATTAATGATTTAGAATTAGAATACTCAGAGATTACAGAGAAACGCTATGAGTTAAAATATAAACAAGAAAGACTTAAATATAACATATATGCAGGAGTATGCCAAAAATCTCTACTAGCTCAAAGAAGAACAATATTTGAAATACAACTACAAATACAACAAATAGAATATAAACTAAATCACAATTTATAATGAATAAAGAAGAATTTGCTATAGATGAAAAAACCTATGAAAATCAAGACGAATTAAAAATAAAAATAATATTTTCAAGCTTAGAAAGGAGATATAAAAAAGTAGGTGAAAATTTATATCTAATGGTAGAAAAAGAAACAGTAAGCTTAGAAGATAGTCTAACAACCATGGTACAAATAACTAAAGAAAATGAAGAAATAGACAGGAAAAAGGAGATAGAAATTATTAAAAAACAAGCAAAACTAGAAATACAACAAATAGAAGAAACAAAAAAATGATAAGATAATTGCTTTAGAAAAAGAATTAGCTACACTAAAAGAACTATATTCAACTAAACAGAACGAAAGAGAACTCGAAACAAAATTAAAAAATGAACTATAAAAATTTAAGAAAAAGTTACAGACCGAAGAAAAAGAAGAACCAGATATAAGAATAGATGATATAAATAAAGACCAAATAAATGAAGACCACTCAGATCAAAGTTCAGATATAAGCGAAGCATATACATAAATGTTAGCAAATCTAGAAGATAAAAAATCTACAGAAATAAATACAGGAGATATTAAGGATACAAAAGCAAGTACATCAGGAGTAAAAACCCCAGAGAAGTAAATCCCAATTATTATACGGTTAATTATGAACAATTTGATAGGTATGATAGTATATGTAACAAAAGATTAAACATAAAATGGACACCAACTCCAGTTACTACACAAAATAGTTTTTTCTATCTAGACTGCGTAACAGATATAAATAAAACAATTCAATTATGAGTAGGATATATATCAAAACAACTAATAGATAATAAAATAGGAATGACAGAAGTACCAGGACATATAGAAAGGACACTTATAGGAACAATAAAACTATGGTTACAAAATCTAACAGACGAAAGTATAAAAACATTAAAAAAAATAAAAAAATAGATGGTGTAATAGCAACAACCCCAATTGACATATTAAATAAATATGAAATAGCTATACGGAATGAATTTAGTAGTACGACTACAGAAATAGAAGAACAAAATAAGGAAAAACAACTAAACAGAAATTTAATGTTAAAATTAGCAATATGTAATATGTGTTATATAGAAGAATATACGTGTGTATTTAGAGAATATTATTATAAAGGAACATATAATACAGAAGAAGGAAAAGAAATCGAAGGTTATACTTTACAAAATTACCAGAACCCTTTAGCTCAAAAATAATAAAAGATTGGAATGAAGCAGGACTACAAGATACTTTAGGAGCAAGAATAAGATACTTACAAAAATGGTATTCAAAAATATGTGAAAAATATAGAGAAGAAATAAAAATGGAAAAAACCATAATAGAAAACTTAGCATGTTGTACGAATAAGATAGCACCACAATTTGGATGTAATGATAATTATTATAAAAACAAATATAGGAAACCGGGTAAATATAGAATAAAAATGAACGAGGATGCAGCAGCATCCAAGGCAAAGGCTACTAAACTTCCCACAACATGTGGGAAGAGGAAGGGCAAGTCACCTGCACCTGCGTCACCGGAGGTCAGCTTCGATAGTGACGACATCTATGCCACTCGCCTCACCACTTCTGAGAGTGAGGGTGAGCACTAGGAGCATCAAGCTGCCACTTCTGAGCCTAAGGATGATCTACTAGCAGCCCATAGAGCGGAGCTGCATTGAAAGAGGTTGAATGATCCATCTAGGATCAGGCCATCCTAGGCCACTACTCCTTCTCCCGCTCCAGCACAGGCCGTGGTCCTAGCAACACCGGTACAGGGTCCTCCTCCCCGGTCTATGAACCGACTGAAGACTGAGGGATTGAGGACCATCATAGATGAGAAGAGACTATCGACTGATGGTGTCATTAACCGATATCTAAAGATCATGAGCTGCCTACGGTCCCACAAATTCTAGTTGTTCACTAAACCCCGCGACCCTTATTTTCCAAATTGGGTCCGGGAGTTCTACACTACTTATGGAGCCCTACTGCCATAAGGGAAGAAGCCGACTGCCAAGTTCAAGCCGGTAGACTGTGTGGTTGTCAGGGGAAGAAAAGTGAAGTGTGATAGTGATGCTATCAACGCAGTCCTGGAGTACTTAAATGATATTGACGATGACTGTCAACGCATCATCAGGACAAAAACGCTGGAGAACATGTAAAAATGGTTGCCTCCTCTGATATTAGACGGTACTCCCAAGTGGCTTGAGGTTAGGGCAACCTTTGAAAAGAAGGACCACAATGTAGAAACAAGGTTCTGGTTTGGTTTCATCAGCAGTACCATCATGCCATCCCAGAATGAGTCTATTCTATGGCATGCCAAAGCAGCCTGTCTTGGTTTCATCATTGATGGGACAAGGCTGAATCTGGGGATGATTATTGTATAGGAGATGCTTTTGAGGGACAATTAGCGCCAGACTTCCCTCCCCTTTCTGGTGTTGATTACCGATCTGTGCAGACGGGCTCGAGTTCCTAGAGATGAAAAGAAGGATGTGGAAGTGATTCCCACATCTTCTACCGACATCTGGAGGATTGAGATGGAGTACTTGAAAGATAAGGCAGAGAAGAAGAAGGCAGCCCCGGTGGACACATCCCCAGTTTTTGATCCTCAGACACTACCTGCAGAGGCAGCATTGCCCACTCCGGCCTTTGGACCTTCAGGTACGTCTAGTGATGTTCCTTTTGATACTCTCAGTTTCTCTGCTGCTCCATTTTCTCCTAGATCTGGTACTACTGTTGGTGCTGCCTCTCGACCCCCGCTCACTGAGGTTGCATTACTACGGATGGGGCAGCTATCCCATTCTACTGATCGTCGTGCTGCCAGACTTGAGGCCTCCATTCTGGGCATGATTCAGACAACCCTTGTTGATGCTATGACACCTTTTAGTGCTATCATTGATGCCCTTGTGGCTAGGATAGCGGTGTACGAGCTTAGCCAAGGGGCCACCAATGAGATGATGGCTTTAAAGGCCGCTATTGCTACGCTGCGAAGAGATGTGGACCAGCTGAAGTCCACCAACACGTCTATGGTTTTTGGGATGGTGGAGATCCCATATGTGCCAGTTGAACTAGATATGCCTCCGGCTACCACCGGAGATGATGTTCAAGCTGATGAGGTAGCTGATCTTGAGTCTAAGGTTGAGATGGATGAGAATATGATGAGGTTGCTAAGAAGGCTTCTTACGAGGGCCTTACGGAGACTGAGGAGGCCATGCTAGATGCAGTTGTGCAGACATCTTTGGCAGACACACCTTTGGCAGCTCTTAGTGGACCTACTACTGTTGATTTGACTCTGGGCACTAATGCCCAAGTTCAGAGTGTTACACCGGGTACTAATACCCCAAAAAATGGAGCGATTGCGTAAACATGATCTATCTTTACCTCTCTCTCTATCTCTTCGTATTCTTTTTGATATTTTCTTGCATTTGAGGACAAATTGCTTTTGTTTGTGGTGGGGTGAGGTACTTCCATACCTACATTTTGTTTTGATGACATTTTCTGTATATATTGGGTTTTGTGCTATAAATTATGTTTTGGCACTGTTTTTTTTGGATATTTGAGCTTGTGGCTCATTGCTTTAACTGTAAATGATTTTTACCCTTTTTGAAAATTTTGTGCCACCTCTTAATTATGTTTGAATGTGGCTGTTCTTTTGAAAATTTGAGTATCGGTCTTGTTCAATATCAATGACTTGAATAGTGCTCATAATCGAACAAAAATGAATGTGCAGCTACGATGAGGCCAAATGAAGTTGCATAGGCAATATGTGAACTTTTTGCATCTCGTTGTGACTAGCCGATTATCAAATTGAGTCTTTTGTGTTAAACATTGCACACTAGCAAAAGTGTGGAGTCTTGTTTGACATTAGTGTCAATGCCTTGTGTGATAAGCTTACCGTGAACCATGTGTGATGACAACTAGAATTTGCCCCATTGGTCCGGTTGACAAAGTGATGCAAGCTCTTGAAATGATCTTAGGCAACAATTTTAAATAGTGAAACAATTTTACATTATACCTCTTTTGTGGCCTACCTTGTGAGTGTGTGAACTTTGTTTGAGCACCCTTTGAGTCTTACCCTTTTCTTGGAAGAAACTTGATGCAATTGTGACCTTTGTTTATATATTACCCATAATCCTTATGATTTGTGGTTTGTTAGAATAGCCAACTTAGGCCAAGCCTAAGTCGGGGTGTGGTGAAAAGAGAAGGTGAATCATGAAGTGCAAAGAAGTCCCCTTTGACCCATGGTTTTGAGAAATATGGAACCCCTCCGTACAAAAAAAAAGAGAGAAAAAGAAAAGAAGAAGAAAAAAATGAAAAAAAATTGAAAAAGTTTGAAATAAAGTTGTGAAAATGCAAAAGAAATGGGGTGACCAATAGTCCTTGGAAAGTGAACAATGGGGTGACTTTTGAGCATGAATGATAATGATGGAAAAAAGGGAGAAAAGTGTTGTTCATACCACATTTCATGAGGATAGAAGCGACTGAGCCTAAATGACCATACATTTACACTCAGCCCTGTTACAAGCCTTGAAAAGACATTTTTGATTTGAGTGAGCTGAAACAAGTGTTGATTGGAAAATAAGGGAAAACCTATGGGTGAAGTCATGCATGTGTTCTTCTTTGTGAGTGTGAGAGTTGTATATGATTCCGAAGCTATTAATTGATGAGACATTGTGTGTAAATATGGAATCATTCTTTGTGTGAGGGCTTTTGAGTACCTTTGTTGAGCTTGAACTTGCATTTGAAGCAAGTATTGTGAACTTGAGAATCTTTGATATTGGTGAGTCACAACTTCAATCTTTGAGTGCACAATTGATCCTTGCATGAATAAGTTGAGTCTTTTTGTGTGCATTCATGATTGAGTCTTGTGTAGCACTGTTTGAGGCATCCTTTTTGAACTACGGAACTTGAGTTTTACTTGAGGACAAGCAAAAGTTTAAGTTGGGGGTGTTGATGAGTCCACGATTTGGAGTCATTTAGGGCTTTATTTGGATAGATTTAGTGTCCTCAAATGCTTATTTTGTGCCAATAACTGATGTAAAATCCTTGATTTCCAGGTATTTGTATTGAGGAACAAAGCATGGACACTAATTAGCAAAAAGGAACAAAGTAAGCTGAAAGAACAAAGAAATGAAGGCCTGGTGATCGCCGAGTCCCTTTGTCGAGTTGCCGAATGGTCACCATCTCGCCTAAAGTTCTAGTGCGCCATGCGAGCCCGACTTACTGCGCCGAATGGCCCTTCGCAGCATATTTTTGGCGACTATAAATACATTTTGAACATTAATCTTAAGAGATTTTTATCATAAGTTTTATCATATTTTGAGAATCATTTTGAACTCAGAGTATTGAGACAAGTTTTCCTTAGCTTTGAAGAATTGAAGTTTTTCATTTTTGAGAAATTGGAAGTGGGTCTTTGAGATTCTTCAATTTGGACCTTTGTAAAGATGAAATTAATCTTACCTAGTTGATGGAAACACAATTTGGTAACGATTTTTATCTTTCTATGATGTCTAGCTAAAACCCCAATTCCTGGGGTGTGATTATGTGATTATGGGTTGATTTAGTTTATGGGTATTGCTAATTGTTAGTTTAAATGCTATTTAGAAGTGGTTTCATTCAGTAATTGTGGATTAATATAAAGGATTGTAGTTGCAAATGCAATTCTACCTTCGTGTTTTTGGCCTGCTCGAGAGAGAGGTTTTGAAACCAAGATTATTGAATTGATGGTCTGTGGGTATTGTGTTGTCATGGGTTCAGCTCGAGAGAGTGAATCCTAAACCCTTTCCACACATTCAGCTCGAGAGAGTGAATGGACTAAGGCGTAGACTGTTCTTATTTGCTTGCTTGTTGGTGTTCGAGAGAAACCGACTTGATTCAGGGTATATTGTTCGACAGAAAGTTTATCTCCTCTATAGTCTATCTTAGTCACTAACATACAACTATTTTCTAACAGTTGCAATTACCCGTTTATATAAATTAACCTATAATAGAATCACATCCCAAGAACCCATCTCATTATTGTTATTTCGTATTATTTGCTGCTGTTGTAGTTGATAATTTGTAACCAAAACCCCCCTGTTATTTGACATTCGTGTCAAAGTGGAGGCTCTTATAATCAGTGAACACATCAACATGAACACCATACAAGTAGTGTCTCCAAATCTTTAGGGAAAATAATATGGGTGCAAGCTCAAGGTCATGAGTCGGATAGTTCTTCTCATGGACCTTAAGTTGTCTAGAAGAAGAAGCTATGACCTTACCTTGTTGCATCAACACATAACCTAGGTTGACCTTGGATGCATCGCAATAAATCATGTACCCATCTGAATCATCTGGTAGAGTCAAGACAAGAGCCGTAGTAAACCGATATTCAGTTCTAAGAAGCTTTTCTCATATTCATCTGACCACTGAAACTTGTCCTTCTTCTGATTTAACTTGGTTAATGGGATGCTATTGATGAAAGTTCTTCAACAAACTTTCTATAGTAACCGGCCAAACCGAAGAAACTTCTGATATCAGTTAGAGATGTAGGTCTAGTCTAGTGCTATACTGCCTCAATTTTCTGAGAATCCACTCGAATCCCTTCGTTGGATACCACATGACCAAGGAAAGCGATTGACTGTAGCCAAAATTCACATCTGCTGAACTTAATGAATAGTTGGCGATCTTTGAGGGTTTGCAAAACAACTCTCAGATTAGTGGCATGCTCTTCCTCACTTCTAGAATAAATGAGGATATCATCAATAGAGGCGATGAAGAACAATTCCAAATATTATTTGAACACCCTATTCATAAAGACCATGAAAGTTGCAGGGGCATTTGTTAGTCCAAAAGACATAACTACATATTCATAGTGACCATATCGATTCCTAAAGGTTGTCTTGGGGATGTTACTATCTTTGACTTTGAGGTGATGATAAATTTATCTGAGGTCTATCTTAGAAAAGTAACTAGCACCCTGAAGTTGGTCGAACAAGTCATCAATCCTGGGGATGGGATATTAATTCTTGATTGTGACTTTTTTCAACTGACGATAGTCAATGCATATTCTGAGAGAACCGTCTTTCTTTTTCACTAACAACACTTGAGCACCCCATGGATAGATACTGGGTCTAATGAAGCCCTTATCTAAAAGGTCTTTCAACTGCTCTTCCAATTCCTTAAGCTTGACTGGAGCCATTATGTAAGGAGGAATCGAAATAGGGTGGGTATTTTGAAGGAGATCTATTCTGAAGTAGATTTCCCTTTCGTGAGGAACACTAGGAAGATCTTCTGGGAACAATTCTGGAAACTCATTTACTACTGAATTGACTCAAGAATTGGGGTATCGGATTTTAAATCCTTAATCCACATAAGATGATAGATACACCCTTTGGAAGTCATTTTCCTAGCCTTAAGGTAAGAGATAAATCAACCCATAGGTATTGAGCTACTACCCTTCCATTCTAAGACTGGCTCATTTGGAAACTGAAACCGAACGATCCTTGTTCTACAATCGATTGAGGCATAACATGAATGTAACCAATCCATGCCTAGAATGATATCAAAATCAACTATTTCTAACTCTACAAGGTCTGCTGAGGTGACTTTCTGGGAAACTGTGACAAGATTATTTCTGTATAGCCGTCTAGCTATAATAGGGTCATAGACTAGAGTAGAGACTGAGAAGGGTTCTAAGAGACTTTATGGACTGACACCGAAGTTTACAACTATATAAAGAGTTACAAAAGAAAATGTAGCACCTTGATCTAACAATGCATAAAGATCTAAATAGAAGACTGTCAATGTACCAATGACCACATCGGGAGAATCTTCTTGGTCTCGACGAGCTTAAAGAGCATACAACCTGTTCTAGTGCTTGCCACTACTAGTACTGGACGAGGAACCCTGTTGAGTGGGGAGACCCGTTGGAGCTGCTGAAGTGCTGAAGTTGTTGAATGAGCCCTGTGACATCCTTTTCCTTGCCTCACAGAAGGGAAATCCTTCAACCTATGACCAGACTAACCACACCTAAAGCACCCCTCTCTACTTGCAAGACACTTGCCCAGATGATTCTTACCACACATTGGACAAGATGGAAACGTCTAGTTACCTGAAGCACTCTCCTATGACTTAGAGCTTGATGTTCTCCCTTTCTAATCCTGTCGAAACATGGGGGATGGAGCGCTAGCTGATGAAGGTGTTGGGGATGTAGATCTTTGCTGAAAGTCTGAGAGATTTCGACCGCCCGACATCTGCTGAGAGTATCAATAGTTACCTCATTCTAGAATTTTTCGTATCCTTGTCAATTTCCCTAAGCTTATCTCCCTCAACCTCTTGAGCATGAGTCATTATTCTGGAGATATCCATATCTCCCAATAACATGGCATTCCTACACTCGGTCTTCACCAGATCAGATACTCCAAACAAAAACTTGCTCATTTGTGCTCTCAAATCAACAACAAAATGTGGAGCATACTTGGAGATTTGGGTGAACTTTAGTCCGTATTCTTAGTTTGACATTGAACCCTGCTTCAGGTTCATGAATTCCTGAGCCTTAGCCTCCCTCAACTCTCTCGGGAAGAACCTGAGCAGAAAAGCTCTCATAAAATAGTCCCACGTCACAGGAGCTGCATTCTCACCCCTATTTTCATTCCACCAATTGAACTAGATATAAGCCACATCCTTGAGTTGATAAGATTCTATCTCTACACTCTCACTACAAGGCACTTACATTACTCTAAGAATCTTCTTAATCTCGTCAATGCAATTCTGTGGATCCTCACCAACCCTCGATCCTAGAAACTCTGGCAGATTCATATGAACAAAGTCTCAAACCCTAGTTGCAGTTGATCCACCAGTGGGGTTTGCAGGAAATGCAGCCTGCTAATTGTTCTGGTTGGCTACAATTTGGGCTAACAATTGTATCACATTATGAAATTCTGCATTTGTAACCTCATGGTTCGGGACTAGAGGAACTGTGTTAGCATTGTGTGTGTTAGCATTCCCTGCGTTAGCTCTACTTGGAAGCATGATCTGGAACCATAATGATAGATTAGAATGGAGAAGTTGAATCACAATTAACGCAAAATAAGACTAACAAAAGAAGTGAAATTTTCTTAGAACACCTAGTAGCCTCCTTCTCAAAGGGGTGGCATGCTTCATAATCATGAAAGAAACTCTGCATAGTGTGGCTTTTAGAAATCCTGGGACTCTTGAACCTTATGTTGTGATACCAAGTTTGTCACGCCACGAGGCTACCCCCTAGACATTACACGGGACCTAAGATCACGAGTGACCCTAAGCTAACCCAGAGTCTGGCATATCACAAGCATACTAAAAATATAACTATGTAA
Source organism: Solanum microdontum (assembly GCA_036250385.1). Taxonomy (NCBI): domain Eukaryota; kingdom Viridiplantae; phylum Streptophyta; class Magnoliopsida; order Solanales; family Solanaceae; genus Solanum; species Solanum microdontum. The sequence goes on from JAJONQ010000699.1 coordinate 11,643, forward strand.
ATCATATACTAAGCGGAAGCTAAAAACAGTGGATATCTGAAATGGGGAAAACCCCAACTAGTCTGAATATATTAGATATAAAAAGAGTTTAGTGATGACTGAAACAACACTTAAAAACTCGACTTGATTCTACTACAATGTCTAAAAAGCCTCTAACTAAGTTGAGTTGCTTGGACATGCCCCCAACTAACTCTAACAAAACTCAAAATTGAAAACTGAAAAGTAAAGAATTTCAATGGTTCTTGAAGTATGAGGACTCACCACTGAAGCTGTTGAATTCTTACTGAGAGTCAAACTAAGCGTGATCTGGATGTTGAGTTCATGTACCTACATCATGAAATGATGTAGCGCAAAGTATGCGTCAGTACTTGGAATGTACTGAGCATGCAAGATATAGATATGCTAAGTTTAACCAAGTATATAGGTTGAACAATGCATAACTGAGCAATCATATCTGAACAATGATATAGATATGTACTGAAGTATAACTGGATGCAATGACCAAGTACTAATCATCACGATAACATGTTGACTTAATACTGACGTAAGTGCTGAAAACCTGGTTAATGCAGTAAGAGTTTGACTGTGTAAGCTACTATTAACCGCCATAAACCACGTGAGCTAAGCATGCAGTCCGATGTATTCGCCCCATCGAGAAGACCTAATATAACTTGCTAGGACTATAGAGGCATGACTCTGGCTTGATCACTAAAACTGATGCCCAACTAGGGGGACTTATAAACCTACGTGGGCACGTAGCTCTGGGACTTTGAAGGTACGCTGAACACTAGTCCAACTCGGTGCTAAGTTTACTCCCAACTGAATATTCATGAAGCTAAAATGCACCAAATACCGAATAGCTCAAAACACTGACATGCTAATTGAGAATGCCACATTTATATACTGAGAATAGGACATTTGAAATTTGAAGCATGATTTTCTGCCCGATATGCCTAGCAAGTATAATTCATGAACTAGGATAAACTTACACAAGCTAGGATTCTGAGTTCTATGCATGTAGTTATACTAAATTATCAAGAAACAAGTTATTTAGATCAAAGGAACCATCACCACAATAAATCTTGAAAATCTAGAAACCCTAGGTTTGTATAGTTTATGAGAATCTAAAGAAATCACTGAATTCTAGGGATCTAATGGGTGAAAGGAACCCTCTTGTTCAATCCCACATACCTGGTGATGAAATCTACAGAGAAATCCTTGGGATTTCAGTGCTGATCTTCAAAGAACACTCTTGCTTGTTTTTCGGAGAAGTGTTCCTCTTTTCCCCTTCTTTTCACTCTAGTTTGGTGATTTTTGGAGAATGAGGGTTCTGGGTATTGTTTGATTAGATTATTATGCTTAGACTGAGTAAAATGATGTAGTTTAGTCATCAATGACATAGTTTAAGTGCCCAATGCAGAGGGGAAAAGACCAAAATGACCCTGACTTAAAATTGACAAAGTGTCCTTTACGAGAGAACTGACGGACCGTCAAAAGGACCATGACCCGTAAATTGGGTCGTGGTTATGGCCCTGCCCAACAGGTCTCTACTAAAATGAGCGTAACTTTTTACTCTGAGCTTGGATTTTAGCAAAATCGGTGGTATTGGTAAAAGCACTCAAAGATTTTTAATTTTATAGGTTATGGGCCACCTATTTTATTTTGTGATAAAATATATGACCATTTGAAATTGACCCAAACTTTAAAGGCTAAACTGTCCCATTGACGATCCACTTCACGGATCGTTCGAAGCACCACGGGCTGTGTAGGCCACCGCAGTTCTTTACAATTACTCGGGGGTTTCAGAGGAACTTTTAATTGGCCACATGACGTCCCATCTGGAGTCCCATGGCCCATGGAGGGCTCCGTAGTCCTCCATGCTTGGCTGGGTGTGAACCACGACGAGGTTGACGGGTCTCGGTCCTGTTCACAACCCATGAACCCATGTGTGGTTCCCTTTTTTTCTGATGTTCATTCTTAGTAAGGTTTTAGGGTGTTATAGCCTGGATTGGCAAGTATTCCAGGTTAGTATTCTTGTGGTGTGACATGCACTCTACCTGGTTTTATGTAATATAAGTTGAGTGTGATGATAACTAGATTGTATTGACGTGAAAGCATGTTCTTGGCATATTTGCATCAAATTTTGGAAAGAAAAGAGGCTTTGGATAATAGTTTTAGTACACTACTCTTTTTGAAAAATTTTAACTCCTTAGGAGTCGGACTCCTTGTTTTTAAACTTATTTGTACTAATGGGAATTGCTTTTGAAGGGAATAGATCCCATTTTTTGCCTTGTAAGGCAGATTTCAATAAGCTTCGGCGGCCTGTATTCTCCACTTTAGATTTTTACTTTGACATTATTGATAAGCTTTGGCATCCCACAAATTGAATTATGGGTTTTTTCATTTACATTTGATAAGGTCCAATGGGGTTCCGTAGATGCCTCAGGGGTTCATAGAACAGACTACCATACAACTCTGGAAATTTTTCCACTAATCCTGCATTGGCCACATGTGGAATGTACCTCTTGGTGTAGTTGACTGCCAGTGTGATTGTTTTGTGTGAGTGTTTGGTTGTTGATATCCTTCTCAGTTGTCCTAGTTACTTTCAGTTATTATTAAACTCACGTTATATTCATCGTTATATATATATATATATGTGATCTTTTCGAGTTTGGTCAGCCTATGGTATCTACTGAGTACCCCGTATTTTGGTAGTCAGATTGTACTTTTGCATCTTTTTTTTATGCAGCTCCCAGTATTAGATACCCTCATTGAGCGTTGGATCTCCCATGGCTATCACAAACTTGGATTATGGTGAGTTCTTGGCATTTAGAGGCTTGATGCTTTCTTTCTTTTGTACTAACTCATATTTTTGTATTTTGGATCAGTCAGTTCTCTATATATATGACTTTTTGTACTTAATAGCTCCTCAATAGGTGTAGGTCTGGGGATTTGTTTTCGTGTATGTTTTTTTCTCAGTCACTTTTGGGCCTCTTTTTCATTTTTTGTACCGTACTATAAATTTATGCTATGTCCCTTTTCCTAGATATTATTCTTATATTCAGCATAATGTTATTGTTATTATATAATTTGTGTTTTCCGCATCTAATATCTAGTTTTAGGCTTGTCCGCTCAGTGATTTGTAGTAGATGACATCATGGCCCATTTTTGGGTCGTGACAACGTGGTATAAGAGCTTTAGGTACACCTGTCTCACTAGTACAGGGGCAAATGCCAGTAGAGTCTCAATGATTAGTATGATGACTTATGTATCCAATCTTTGAGAGGCTATTGGATATTCTTAAGAATACTTCACTATGTCTTGTTTTTTTTTCATGCATTGATGGTTGTACCAATATCTAAGCTTCATTTGTTTCACTTTCCTCTTATGTCTTAGACGAGGATGACTGTGGGTAGGTGAGAACTTCCTACACGTCCAGATGAAGCCCCAGATAGGGGTAGAGTTAGAGATCGACCTAGAGGTTCAATGAAAGCACGGGCTTTAGCACAAGTTTGACACCAGGAGTGGGCAATAGCACCAAAGCATGAGATATAAGTTGAGCATATTCAACATCAGCCACATTGTACGGGGCTATTCCAGCCTCCACCAGGATCAATGGCCACACTAGTACAACAAGATACCTTGGCCATGATCCTCTTCTTCATGAAGGGCATTTCTCAGGTGGTTACCTTTCCTATCACTTTAATGGGACCATAAATTAGAGATGATGCTCAGACTTTAACCTAGGTAGGGGAACAAGTTGTTCCGACCCCACAAGCGTATCATGCTGCTACGGCTCCTCGTGTAGTGGATCAACCAGTTCTGACTTTTGTTCCACATATAGCTCCTCTACGAGCTATGACATCTAAAGAGTAGAAGATGTTGGGGCAGGTTATCAGATTTGGTCCTCCCTGGTTTACCAGTGTTATAGGCGAGGATACCCATACGTTTCTAGTTAGTTTGAAAGAGATGTTGCATAACCTCGGGTTAGTGGAGTCCCATGGGGCTGACTATACGACTTATCATCCTTAGGGGACAACAAAGTAGTGGTGATGATTCAGCTTTGATGACTTGGGCTCAATTCTCTGAGGCTTTTTTGAGAAATATGTACCTCATAGCTTAAGGTAGCGGTTGAGGGATGAGTTCACAAACCTCACTAAGGGATCACTGTCAATTGTAAAGTATGAGACATGGTTCCATGAGTTGGAGACACGTGCGACTCTACTGATGCCAACAGAGCATGAAAGGGTGTGTATATTTGTCAGAGGGCTTTCATTCCAAGTTCGATTGGCGATAGAGAAGACGATGGTATTGGTCTATTCTTTTCTATAGATATTAAATCATGCACACACTATTAAGGGGATCTGTCGTGAGGCTTATAGAGGTAGCAACAAGAAACCTTATCGTTAAGGTGGTTTCAGCGGGTCCTAGCCCCATGACACAGGGTTCCAAGGCCGAGGTTATCCATAATAGTTTCACCCTAGTAGGCTTGTATAGGTAGATTTATAGCTTACGAATTGTGGAATTATACGTGCTACTTGTCAGATGGTTCTGGCACCGGTTCGGACTTCTCGGGAGGCTCATTTAGGGTATTTGAGTCGTGGTGGCTAGTCAAGTTTAGTCGAGCCATCCCAAAGGGCCAACAGGGGTCATTATGAATGTTGCATGTTTGTCAACTTTTCTATAGAGTGGCCTGGGGGTAGCTCTTTCAGATATTAGGGTCAAACAGGTTAGCAGGTTTAGGTCCCCATGATTCCAATGCATTCGACTTGGAGTTGTCCCTAGGGTACTCAAAGTGGTCCTCATGTAGGAAGGTCAGGTGGTAGAGTTAGACGCAACAATATGTATGCTTTTCCACATAAACCATAAGCGAAGGCAGTAGATGTTGTTATAACAAGTACAAATATCCATATCCCATAAGCTTTTTTAGGCTTTATTTGATCTAGGGTCTAACTTTTTATGCGTGTCTACTTATTATTCTACGCAATAGAATTTTTCTAGTGGGTCGATGTTTGTGCCTATACATTTAACTACCCTCATAGGTGATTTTTGATAGTGGATCAAGTATATAGGGCTTGTGTGGTGACCATCTTTGGGTATGGTACTTGGGTAGACCTTACTATGTTAGATATTGTGGGTTTTGACGTGATTCTAGGCATGGTTTGGTTTTCTCCATATCATATGATCTTGGATTTCTTCTCCAATAATGTTAGTTTCTATGTGTCTAGTATTCCTCCTCTTGTATGGATCGCTTCTGATAGTCATATTCCGAGGGGTTTGATCTTCTTTCTAACAATGTGGAAGTTGGTAGAGAAGGGGTGTCTATTTTATCTTTCTTATGCCCGTGATACTAGGACTGACACTTTTTATCTTAAGTCATTTCTTGTGGTTATAGAGTTTGTTGATGTGTTTCTCACTGAACTATCGGTCTTCCTCATGATCGTAATAATAATATTGGGATTGATGTTAAGCTTAACACGCAACCTATTTCTGTTCTGTCATATCGGATGGCTCTAGCTGAGTTGAGAGAGTTTAAGGAGAAGCTACAGGACCTCTTGGTCAAGGGGTTCATCAGACCAATTGTATCTCCTTGTGATTTTCCTATCCTCTTATTCAAGAAGAAAGATGGTACTATGCATATGTGCATTCATTACAAGAAGTTGAATAAGGTGACCATCATGAAAAGGTATCCTATGTCACAGATTAATGATTTGTATGAATAGCTTTAGGGTGCAGCGGTGTTGTCTAATATTGACTTGAGATCTAGATACCACCAACTAAGGATTAGGGTGGGGGACATCCATAAGACTTCCTTTAGGACTCAGTACAACCACTACAAGTTCTTTGTCATGTATTCTAGGTTGCTAATACTCTAGCAGTATTTATGGAGTTGATGAACCATATGCTCATGCTCTATTCAGACTCTTTTTTGATAATTCTCAACGATGAAATCTTGGTCTACTTTGAGAATAGGGAGCAACATGAGCAACACATGAGGATTGTACTCCATATCTTGAGAGATTAGCGGTTGTATGTCAAATTCACTAAATGTGAGTTTTGGCTTGAGTCTATATTGTTCTTGGGGCACGTAGTGTCCAATGATGGCATTATGGTAGATCCGATGAAGATTGAAGCAGTTCATAGTTGGGTCAGGCCTACCATTCCTATTAAGGTTCATTGTTTCATCAGATTAGCAGGCAACTTGTAACACCTCAGATTCAGAAAATAAGGAAAAATGTAGATTTTAGGTTGCAGGCATGACCTACATCTCCCACATATGGTTCGTAAAAGCATCTACTGGCCGTACATGGCATCCGAAAGTGAGTGCGGAAGTGAGGTTAAATTTTAAAGAAAAAGTTAGGACCTACGGTAGCCATGTAGGAACACTAGGTTGATCTACCAACTATACATGGGTTCCATTGTTAGATGGTCTACACAAAAGTTGTTGAACCTACCTACAACTTACCAGGATGGTTCGTGGTAGGACCTACAGACTGTAGGTGAGGCTCAACAATTATTTTTAAAGGGCCTTTTGGTCCTTTCCTAATTGTTTTAACCCAATACTATGTCATTTTTCCTTATACCCTATGCCTTATATAAATGATTTTAACCTCAATTTACTCACTTCAACTCATTCTCCTAAATTCCAAAAGTTGAGAAAGTTCATCCTCTTTAATTTCTCTCTCTAAGGTCTAAGGAGGAAAAAGAATAAGAATATAGAATTTTGAGATCAAGTCTCAAATTTACCATTCTTCTTGGGCTTTTAGAATCAAGGTATGTTAGTATTCACCTATGGAGTCTTTTCCTCCTTAGGGTTCCTATATTCTCCAATTTGACAAGTTAGAAGCTCCAATTGATGTTCAAGTTTTATTTAATCTCATGGGTTCTTTTCAACTATGATCCAACATATTGTTTTATGTCTTTTTATGCATGAATTGAGATAATTGCATGTTTTAAGTTGAATTCACATGAGCACATGTATGATCCATGATTTCTAGGTTTTGATCACATGATGAAGTTTATGATTATGAAAGATGAATTTATGAAGATATGCATGCTTCTTTATGAAATTGATATAAATGGTTTAAGGTTGCTTTGAGAGTAAATCATCAATGTTGTTGTTATTGTGAAAAGATGTTTCACATACAACTCAAAACATGATTGTGAAAGGTTCTCTCACAAAAAGGATTCATAAGGTTGAAAGGTTTTCTCACATAAGTTGAATCAAGACTAAGGAACTATTCTAACAAACTTTAGCTTAGATTGGCTACTTAATTGTATCGTTTCATGGATAATAAGATGAATATGCTTAATGATTATTTCATGGGATTTAAACTTAGCACCAAGCGGACTAGTGGCGATTACCCATGTCCCTTAACTAACTATGTGCCTCCGTAGGTTTATCGTAGATCGATATTTGCTAATGGATCCACTTTAGCTCAAAACTCATGTTCCTTACATTGGCAAGTAGGACAATCTCTTTTCAGTGTGGGATAGGCATCAAATTCCATGTTATTGCTCACACGGTGTATGTCGGTTAAAGGTAAAATTCCTAAAATAATAAACTACGGTTACTTTCTAAAATTATCTCACATGTGTTCTAAAAATGTTTTGCTTGCATTGACCATGATTATGATTTATTTTTTCTAACATATTATCTTATGATTTAGCTTGGTCATTGCATGTCATGTAAAGTCCTTTTTAGCATGATTTCATAACTTTTTTGCATTGCTATTATATTTAGTACATTTCATGTACTAATGCATACTTGTGCCTACATTGTTTAACTAATGTAGGGTCCAACACTTCTATTCCGCACACTCGTTGCTAGATTGACCCTTTGAGCTTTTGGAGAGATTGGTGAGTCCAAATGTTCCAAGGACAGAGACTTTTTAATTTCTTTATATCATTTCCATTTCAGAATTGTATGTGATGTACGAGTTATGTCCAAATCACTTTTCTTATGATGTACTAGATGGCTTTGAGAGTTATGTTAGACTTACTCTTTTGTCAACTCTTTATGATATAAGACTATCTTTTGAATTCTTTAAATTCTATTATCTTGTATGATATATGCTAAATAACTTGTATATGGCCACTCAGGGTCCTATATTTCATGTCTCATCTAGGGTGTACTTTAGGTCGTGACAAACTTGGTATTTAGAGCACAAAGTTTATAAATATCCTAGGATGTCTCACAAGCCACATCGAGTAGAGTCTTGTTCATGAATATGAAGTGCGCCACATTTATAAATAAAAAGCTATAAGAAGTTTAGGAAATTCCAATTCTTTCATCATTCTAAAGTAGTGCAATATAGTGTAACTCTATATATATATCTCTCTCTCCTAATCCTTATCTAATTCTCTTTAGGATATGGAACCTCTAAGAGCTTACATGAGAAGGAATTCGAATGAGAATGTAGAAAGAAAAGCTCCTCCAAAAGATCCACGAGTTTCGGCTGACCCTTTGGCCGAACAAGTAAATAATGTGGAGTTTTGGGCTGTTTTTCAAGTGTTGGCTCAAGCCAATAGGGAGACTGTGGTCCCCGTGAACCCAAATATGGGTGCGGTGGCAACTATAGTGGGCACTTCACTAGGATGAATCCTCTAGAGTTCCATAGTTCCAAGGTTGGGAAACATCCTCAAGAGTTTATTGATGAGGTATACAATGTGTTTATAATCATGGGAATGACACCAGTGGAAAAGGTGGAATTGGCCGCTTACCAACTTAAGGGTGTTGCTCAAGTTTTGTTCAACCAATGGAAGAAAGAGAGGGTTGTTGATGCGGGTTCCTCTTGATTGGGAAAGGGTTAAGGTTTCTTTCCTTGATAGGTTCTTTCTCCTTGAGATGAGGAAGGCATAAGTACTTGAATTCATAAACCTTCGTCAAGGAAACGTGAGTCTAAATGAGTATGCCTTGATGTTCACACAATTGTCTATATATGCTTATACTATGATAACCGATCCTATGACAAGGATGAGTAAGTTTGTTTTGGGTGTGCGCAAAATGGTGGTTGAAGAATGTTGTACCGCCATGCTCTTCAATGATATGGACATTTTTCACCTAATGGTTCATGCTCAACAAGTCAAAGAGGAGAAAATTAAGGAAAAGTTTAGGGAGGCAAATAGGTCAAAGACCGGTGATGGTGACTTTTCACATTCAAGGTCCGATGGAAATGGTTGTTCTAAGTTTCAACAAAGGTTTTTCAGTCAAGGTTCCTCTAATGCTCTGGTTCCTAAGTTCACAAAGATAGGGTGTCTAACCCTAAACCTCAAGGAGGAAATTGTGGTGGATTTTCCTTGTCTACTTGTGCTAGATGTGGAAGAAATCATGAGGGAAAATGTCTAGCCAGTTCTAGTGCATGTTTTGATTGTGGCATAACCGATCATAAGATAAGAGATTGTTCCTCAGTTGCTAAAAATAAAGGAGATAATCTTCAACGGGCTTAACTTTACCGTTCGTCAGGTTCTATTGGAAGTCAGTAGGAAAACAAATTTTATGCACTTCAAACTCATCATGAGAAAGAGGGTTCTCCCGTTATAGCTACCGGTATGTTGAAAGTCTTTCATCTTGATATTTATGATTTCTTTATCCCGATGCTACCTTGTTTTTTTGTGATGCCATATGTGGCTATGAGATTTGATGTTCTTACGGATGTTTTGTTAGATCCTTTTTTGTCTCTTATCCTACTAGTGAATCTATTGTGGCTAAGAGACTCTATAGAAATTGTCTCATCTCCTTATCCCATAGAATCACTCATGTTGATCTAGTAGAGCTTGATATGTTAGATTTTGATGTTATTCTTGGTATGGATTTGTTGCATTCTTGCTATGCTTCTATTGATTGTAGAACTTGAGTGGTCAAGTTTCAGTTTCCAAATGAGCCCATCCTATAGTGGAAAGAGGGAAATTATATGCCTAAGGGTCAGTTTGTTTTGTTGTCTTAAAGCTAGAAAGATGATTTCTAAGGGTTGCATATACCATCTTCTTCGGGTTAGATATACAAGTTCCGAAACCCCTACTCTTGAGTCGGTCCCCGTTGTTAATGAGTTTCAGAAAGTGTTTCCCGATGATCTACTCGATGTTCCTCTCGAAAGGGAAATAGAATTTGATATTGACCAATTCCCCTATGATCTACTCAATGTTCCTCTCAAAAGGGAAATATAATTTGGTATTGACCTCCTCCCTAATACGCAACCTATATCTATTCCTCCTTGCCGAATGGCTCTGGCAGAACGTAATGAATCGAAAGATCAATTGAAAGATTTGTTGGATAAGGGTTTCTTCCGAGCGAGTATCTCTCCATTGGGTGCTCCAGTTTTATTTGTTCGTAAGAAGGATGGTTCACTTCCCATGTGTGTTGATTACTGGAATTTGAAAAAGGTTACAATTAAGAATAAATATCCTCTTCCAAGGATAGATGATTTGTTTGATCAACTACAATGAGCAAGTTACTTTTCTAAGATCGACCTACGGTCGGGTTACCACCAATTGAGGGTGAAGGAATATGAAATTCCATATATGGCTTTCCGAACTCGGTATAGTCATTATGAGCTTTTGATAATGTCGTTCGGTTTGACTAATGCTCCGGCTGCATTCATGGATTTGATGAATAGGGGATTTAGACAATACCTTGATATATTTGTAATTGTGTATATCAATGATATTTTGATTTACTGATGGAGTGAGGATGAGCATATCGATCATTTGAGAATTGTGTTGCAAGTTCTAAAGGACCAACAACTCTTTGCATAATTTAGTAAATGCGAGCTTTGGTTGACATCCACGACTTTTCATGGTCACATTGTTTCTAGTAAAGGTATTGAGGTAGATCCTATGTTTATGAATTAGGTTAAGAGCTGGCCAAGCCTTCTATCCCCTTCGGACATTCAAAGTTTCTTGGGGTTGGTCGATTACTATAGAAGGTTTTTTCTTCGATTACCCTTCCATTAGCGACATTAACCCAAAATAAAGTTAATTATGTTCTTATGGTAGGAAACATGTGAGAAGAGTTTTCAAGAGTTGAAAGATAAACGTACCTCTGCTACGGTATTAACTCTACCGGAAGGGTCCGATGGGTTTGTTGTTTATTGTGATGCCTCAAGAATTGGGTTAGGTTGTGTCCTTATGAAGAATGGGAAGGCTATTGCCTATTCTACATGGCAACTTAAGATTCATGAAAATTTGGAACTAGCGGTGGTTGTTTTTGCCTTAAAGATTTGGAGGCATTACTTATATTATACTTATTTTGATGTCTTTATTGACCACAAATTTTACAATATGTGTTCAAGAAAAAGTATATGAATCTTCTTCAAATGAGGTGGATTGATTATGACATGAGTGTCCTTTATCACCCCGGCAAGACGAATGTAGTGGTTGATGCTCTTAGTCGGCTATCAATGGGTAGTGTTGCCCATATGGAAGAAGATAAAAAGGAGTTGGTTGATGATGTTCATAGATTGGCTCGATTGGGTGTTAGGTTGGTTGACTTCACCAAAGTTGGTGTTACAGTTTATAATGGTTCAGAATCGTCCTTTGTCTCAGATGTGAATCCAAGCAAGGTTTTGACCTGACTTTGGTAGAATTGAAGGAAGTAGTACTTCAGAACTCTGTGGAGGCTTTCTCCCAAGGGAGATATGGTATGCTTCGATATCATGGTCATTTGTGTGTTCCCAATAATGATGATTTGAGGGAGAAGATTTTATCAAAAACTCATAGTTCTCGATATTCCATTCACTCGAGAGCCACCAAGATATACCAAAACTTGCGAGAGGTCTATTGGTGGAATGGGATGAAGAAAGATATTACAGAATTTGTGTCTAAGTTTCCTTATTGTCAACAAGTGAAAGTCGAGCATCAAAATTTGGGAGGTTTATCCAAAGACATTGGTATTTCTACTTGAAAGTGGGAAGATTTGAATATGGACTTTATTGTTGGTTTACCCCACACCTGGTGTAACACCTTAGATTCGAGAAAGGCTAGACATGGGTCAAGTGGGAAACTCACAAGCCCAAAAACTGGACCATGGAATCGTCCACGGAGCCCCTGATAGGCAGTGAAGGGGATCACGGTCCTGAAGGGGCTCATGGTAGCTTTCCAGAACCTGCCCCTTGCAGGCTTAACTTTGACAGATGCCTAGACGGCCCGTGGTGAGTTTCACGGGTCGTCAAAGTGGTCATCAAGTGGGTAAAGTCATTAAGGGTTCTCCCCTAGCCACTGTTCAAGGACCACAGGCGTCAAAATGGCCCGTGAAACTTCACACGGACCGTGAAGTCGTCTGTGAAGGTTTTTCATTAGACTTAGAGTTTAGGGTCAAGTTCAAACAATCATATCTTTTAGCACAAAACGAATTAGGTGGCCAATGACCTATCAAATTAGAGATCTCTGATTCCTCTTGCCAACATCACCGAGTTTGCCTAATTCCAAGTTCAGAGTAAAATGTTATGCCAGTAATAGTGAATCCCATTCAGGCAGAAATTCTTCACAACCTGTTTGACGGGCCATGTTGATGATAACGACCCGTTTTGGGCTTCCAGTGACCTAATTCGACAGTTTTCAGTTAGGGACTTTTGGGACTTTTCCCCTACTGTTTTAAATTAATACTCTGTCATTTTTCCTTTGCCCCAAATCCCTATATAATGATTTTAAACCCCAAAATTACCCAAACCCAATTCATTCCCTCACATTCTCAGAAGAAGATAAAGCTCCTCCTCTCAAATATTTCTTTCTCTAGAAGTTGAAGAAAAAAGCTAGAGTTTCAAGATCAAGCCTCCAAATCCTCCATTGCATCCTAGCTTTGGGCATCAAGGTATGATAGTTTTCATCCACGGAGCCCTTTCCTCCACTGAGTTTCCAAATTCTCTAATTTTGTAAAGTTAGATTCCCCAATCAAGTTAGGGTTTTCTTCAATTGTCATGGGTTCCTTTCAAATGTTGATTTATTTCATTGATTTATGAACTTTTATACATGAACTGAAGTAATTGCAAGTTTTTAAGTTGATTTCCCATGAACCCATGCATAACCCATATTTTCTAAGCTATGTTAATATAATGTGGGTCTTGAACTATGAAAGATGAATTTATAAAATTATGCATGTCTTCTCTTTATGAAATTGATGTAAATGAATTTGAAGGTGCTTTGCCTTTGAAGTCATGATGAAGCTTGTGAATTATTGAAAAGAAGGCATGTTCATGAAAGTATGTTTATGACTTAATAAAGCTTATAGATGAGATTGTCTACATGTTCTATTAAGCTTTGCCACATTATATGAATGACATCTAGATTTGCCCTCAATGATTTTCGGGCTATTTTCCTAAATTAGGTCTTGATTATTATGGTGCCCGAATATGCCATCAAAGATTAGAGACCACAATTTCAAAACTATTTCCATTAGTATTAGGGGCATCTCTAGCATGAAGTGAATGACTATGGGCCTTAAAAGTTATTATGAAACGATCATGGACGGTGAAAGGCTTTATCACGCATTTTAAGGAGCTATCCTATGAGAAGTCATATGGAGACTACCCATGTGTCTTACTGATAAGATAAGTCACGACTTAATAACTATTTCGTGGTATTTATCCTTAGCACCGAGAGGATATTGAGATGGAAGCTCTGCCGTGTTGAGGTCGAGTTTCTAGTAGTAATGTTCTTATACCTTACCTATGTACCCCTATAGGATGATGGTATAGATAGACACTAGATAGTGGATCCACTTTAGCTCAACCATGGTCCTATCTTGGCAAGTAGGACAATCCTTTTCGGTCTGGGAGACATCGGAGGATCATGTTATAGCTCACATGGTCTTTATGTCGGTTAAGGCTAATTCCTTCAATAATGAACCAAGGTTACCTGTAAAGTATCCCTCATGTGTTTTAAAAGATGATTTGTCTTGCATTGATCATGATTACGATTATGTTTTCTAACTGCTTATCTTATGATTTGACTTGGCCTTTGCATATCACAAAAATGTCCTTTTTATGGGACCTTTTGGGGTCTTATACACCATGTCACATCTAGGGTGTACTTTGGGTCATAACAAACTTGATTTTCACAGCACAAGGTTTAGAAAGGTCCTAGGACGTCTCTTAAGCCACGTCGCGTAGAGTTATGTTTATGAGTGTAAAGGGCATCACATTTATGAATGAGAGGCGATAAGATGTTTAGGAAGTTCCACTTCTTTCATTACTCTAAAGTCATGTAATAGAGTGTAACTCAAGGTGTCTTTCGATCCTAACCTTTATTTATGCTTTTCATAATATGCATCCACGAAGAAATCCCGTGAGAAGAAATAGGAATGTTCATGAAAATGTGAGATAAGAGATTCCCCAAGTGACGGTCAACCCTTTGGCCGAGCAAGTGACTAATGATGAGTTTCGAGCCGCATTTCATGGATTGGCCCAAGCTATGATGGCTTAAGCAAATAGTGAGGTTGTGTCTCCCATGGACACAAGGGTGGGTACGACGGGAACAAGGGTGAGGGACTTAATTAGAATGAATCCTCCAGAATTTCACGGGTCTAATGTCGAGGAAGATCCTCAAGAGTTCATTGATAAGGTGTACAAGGTGTTGATGATCATGGGAGTGACGCTGGTAGAAAAGGCAGAATTGGCCGCTTATCAACTTAAGGTTGTTGCTCATGCTTGGTTCAACCAATTGAAAAGAGATAGGGTGGTAGATGAGGGTCCTGTTGATTGGGAGAAGTTTAAGGTTTTTTTTCTTGATAGGTTCTTTCCCATTGAGATAAGAGAGGCAAAGGTACTTGAGTTCATTAGTATTCTCCAAGGAGATATGAGTGTTAAGGAGTATGCTTTGAAATTCACACACTTGTCTAAGTATGCTCTAACTATGGTTGGCGATCCAAGAGCAAGGATGAGTAAGTTTGTGTCGGGTGCTTCCAACTTAGTGGTCAAAGAATCCCTAACCACCATGATTGTTAAGAAGATGGATGTCTCCCGTTTGATTGTCCATGCACAACAAATATGAGAAGAAAAGCTTAAGGAGAAAACTAGGGATTCAAAGAGGGCAAGAAGGGATGATGGTGAGTCGTTACATTTATGGTGTGTTGGAGGAAATCATTCTCAAGGTAAGGATGGTAGTGAGAAAATGTGGCCCATGTGTAGGGTGTGTGGGAGAAGACCTGAGGGTAAAAGTCTTGTTGGTTCTAGTGATTTCTTTCATTGTAGTATGATGGATCTTAAGATAAGGATTTTTCCTACATTTTCTAGGAATGAGAGAGATAATCGTCAACGGGCACAACCCTACCCTTCCTCTGGTTCAAGTGATGGTCAGAAACAAGATAGGTTCTATGCTCTTCAGACTCAACAAGATCATGAGGGTTCCGCGGATGTGGTAATTGGTAAGTTAATGTATTTTAGCTTGTCGTTATGTATTGTTTGATGTTGGGTATTTCATTGGATATGGTAAGACTCCATGTATGGAGATGGTGTTTGGAGTAGTCCTTGAACATCCTTGCGGAAACTTCTTAAGTGTTTACTTGTATCAATGGTTTTGTGGTTGTTAAGACGTTGGTGTTATGTTTGGGTTAAGTAAGATGGATTTGAAAAGACTAGTGGGGTTTGCTCCCAAGGGGGAGATAGTGTGCTTTATGGTTGGTACGTGAGTAGAACTATGTTGGTTTTGGAAGAGTTCCTTATTATGGTTTGGTGAGTGAAAGTTTGGAGGCGGTGTGACTTCTTAGTATACCTATCTCTTTTCGTTATCTTTGAGTCTAGCTTGAGGTCTTAGCCCTCATGGTTCATTCCTTAGGATTCAGGTGTCTTAGTCATCATCATGTTTCCTCATGGGAGCATTCTCATGAAATTTATATTTTGATTTTTCCAAAATATGATTTAGTTTAATTAATTGATTTCTTCATGTTTATGTGTATTTGAGTATGAGTTGCATATAGACCTTATGAAAAGATGTTTTGAATATGTTTTAGCTTGGAGTTGAAATTTCCTCCTCGGATGTGTGCATTTATGTGATTGCATTCATGTTGGGATGCTAGGTCTAGTTTCTACCTTCCTTATGATGTTTTGAATATGTATTATCTTGGAGTCGAGGTTCATTCTTGGTTATGTGCATTTTGATGAAATTGCATTAGTTATTGGGTTGTTAGTTTCTCTCGTACTCTTTTCGTGCTAGTTTGAGTTCTATTTGAGGATGAATGTTCCCAAGAGGGAGATATTGTAACACCTCAAATTCCACGAAGGCTAGAAATTGGTTATGTGGGAAACTCAGAAGCCCAAAAAGTGAGTATGGAACCCTCCACGGAGCCCCAGATGTGCTGACAAGGGGACCACAGTCTGTTAAGGGGCTCATGGTAGGTTTCCAGAACCTGCCCCATGTAGGAATCACTTTGATGGACGCCTAGACGGCCCGAGGTGAGTTTGACGGGTCATCAAAGTGGTCGTCAAGTGGGTCAGGTCATTAAGGGTTCTCCCCTAGCCACTGTTCAAGGACCATGGGTGTCAAAACGGCCCGTGAAACTTCACACAAACCGTGAAGTCATCCGTGAAGGTTTTTCATTAGACTTAGAATTTAGGGTCAACTTCAAACGATCATATCTTTTAGCACAAAACGAATTAGGTGGCCAATGACCTATCAAATTAGAGATCTCTAATTCTTCTTTCCAACACTATCGAGTTTGCCTAATTCCAAGCTCAAAGTAAAAATTTATGCCTGAAATAGAGAAGCCTAGTGGAGCATAAATTCTTCACGACCTGTTTGACGGGTCGTGGTGATGATGACGACCCATTTCGGATTTCCAGTGACCCAATTCGGCAGTTTTTAGTCAGGGACTTTTTGGTCTTTTCCCCAATTTTTTTAACTCAATACTCTATCATTTTTCCTTCTTCCCAAAGCACTATATAATGAATATAAATCCCCAAATTACCCAAACCCAATTCATTGTCTCAAATTCTCAAAAGAAGATCAAGCTCCTCCTCTCATATATCTCTCTCTAGAAGTTGAAGAAGAAAGCTACAGTTTCAAGATCAAGCCTTCAAATCCTCCATTGCTCCGAAAATTTTGTCATCAAGGTATGATAGTTTTCATCCATAGAGTTCCCAAATTCTCTAATTTTGTAAAGTTAGATACCCCAATTATGTTAGGGTTTTCTTCAATTGTCATGGGTTCCTTTCAATGTTGATTTATTTGATTGATTTATGAACTTTTATGCATGAATTGAAGTAAATGCATGTTTTTTAAGTTGATTTCCCATGAACCCAAGCATAACCAATGTTTTCTAAGCTATGTTGATATAATATTGGTCTTGAACTATGAAAGATGAATTTATGAAAATATGCATGTCTTCTCTTTATGAAATTGATGTAAATGAATTTTAAGATACTTTGACTTTGAAGACATGATGAAGCTTATGAATTATTGAAAAGAAGGCATGTTCATGAAAAGATGTTTATGACTCAATAAAGCTTATAGATTAGATTGCCTATATGTTCTATGAAGCTTGGCCACATGACATGAATGACATCCAGATTTTCCCTCAATGCTTTCCGAGCTATTTTCCTAAATTAGGTCTTTATTAGTATGGTATCCGGATATGACATCTATGATTAGAGACCACGATTTCAAAACTATTTCCATTAGTATTAAGGGCATCTCTAGCATGAAGTGAATGACTATGGGCATTAAAAGCTATTATGAAAAGATCATGGACGGTGAAAGTTTTTCTCACACATGGTCTAAGGAGGTATCCTATGATAAGGCATGTGGCGACTACCCATGTCTATTAAAGATAAGATAAGTCAAGATATAATAACTATCATGTGAGATTTATGCTTAACAGCGAGAGGATATTGAGATTGAAGCTCAACCGTGTTGAAGTCGGGTTTCTAGTAGCAATGTCCTTATCCCTAACCTATATGCCCCCATAGGATGATGGTCAAGATAGACACTAGCTAATGGATCCACTTTAGCTGAACCATGGTCCTACCTTTGCAAGTAGGACAACCCTTTTTGGTGTGGGAGACATCGGGGGATTATGTTTTAGCTCACACGGCCTTTATGTCGGTTAAGGCTAATTCCCACAATAATGAACCAAGGTTACCTTTAAAGTATCTCTCATATGTTTTAAAATATGTTTTTTCTTGCATTGATCATGATTACGATGATGTTTTCTAACTTCTTATCTTATGTTTCGATTTGGTCTTTGCATATCACAAAAAATTCCTTTTTAGCATGATTTCATAATTTTATGCATGGTTATCATACTTGGTACATTTTGTACTAACGCATACTTTTGCCTACATTTCTTATCCTAAAATGTAGGGTCCGACGATTACGATTCGCAACTCCATGGCTAGGATATCTTAGTAGTTGAAAATTATAGATTGGGGAGGCCTCATGTTTCGTGACAAAGTCTTTATTTCATTATGTCTTTTCATTTTAGTTTTCAAACTTGATAGACGAGTTACGTCCGGAGTTCTCTTTTTTACTAGATGGCTTGAGATATTGTTAGCCTTCCACTAAGTTTTATAAAACTCTATGTTTGCAATTCTCTTTTAAACCTCTTGATTTCTCTTATCTTGTATGATGTATGCTAAGTGGCTTGTATGGGACCTTTTGGATTCTTGTACTTCATGTCACATTTAGGGTGTACTTTGGGTCGTGACACCCGGTGGTAACATGACTTGATTTGGGTTATTGTTGATTGTATAATGAAATCAACTCATTTCATCCCGTTAGGGTTTCTTATTCGGCAAAGGACAATGCTAAGTTATACCTAAGGGATATGGTTAGGTTGCATGAAGTGCCCAGAGACATTATCTCTGATCGTGGTACTCAATTTACATCTCAAGTTTCAAAAGTCTTTCCGAAAGGGCTTTGGTACTCGTGTTAAGCTTAGTACGACATTTCATCCCCAAATCGATGGGTAAGTGAAGCATACTATCCAAACTTTGGAATATATGTTAAGACCTTATGTGATTGACTTCAATGGTAATTAGGATGATCATTTACCTTTGACTGAGTTTGCTTATACTAATAGCTATCATTCAAAAATTGGTATGGCTTCATTTGAGGCCCTTTATGGTAGGAAGTGTAGATCTCATATAGGTTGGTTTAAAGTTTTTGAGGTGTCTTTGATAGGTCCCGAGTTGGTACATGAGACTATGGAGAATGTTTGGCTTATTAGAGAAAGGTTGAATACGGGTCAAAGTTGGCAAAAGTCCTATGATGATGTTCGAAGAAGAGATCTTAAATTTGAAGTTGATAATTGAGCCTACATGAAAATTTCACCCATGAAGGGTGTAATGAGAATTAGGAAGAAAGGGAAGCTTAGTACCCGTTATGTGGGCCCATATCTGGTTTTGAGGCCAATATCCACTCGACAGTAAGCATAATTCCCATATAATAGTATTTTCTTACTTATTATCATTATCCATGGAAAGGCATGTCATTTTTCCAATCCAATTAGTTCATTAGGATAGCTCTTATTCATTGATTTAATTAGGTGAGAATAGCCTTTCAACATAAGAATCCTTTCTATGTGAGAAAACCTTTCACATCATGTTCGTAAGTGTTTTATGAGAATATCCTTTCAACAACACAACAACAACAACAACCTTGTCACTTTACTCTCAAAGCACCCTTAAAGCATTTACATAGGTTTCATAAGATCATGCATAAACTCACACTTTGCCCTTTCAAGGTTCAAATCTACTTTCAATCACCAAATCTAGAATTATAACATTACATAGGGATTTTATCATAAATTCAAGTAAATTTTATTACTTCATGGTTTAGATCATAAAACTCCTCTTTCATAATCAACAACCCAACTATATGAGATCACAATTGGAAAACATGGGGCTTACATGGGTTCATGGGGAAACATCATAAAAGCATTGTAATTCATCAATTCATGCATATTTAGACATAATTAAACCATTAAGATTAATAATCAAAAGAACCCATGATGTTTGAGGAAAACCCTAGCTAATTGGGGAATCCTACCATTTGAAATAGAGGAATTTGGGGACTCCATGAGTGGAAAGAACCCATGGATGAAAGCTATCATACCTCAAGTCCAATTGCCTATCTTCAATAAAGAATTTGGATCCTTAGCCTGAAACCCGAGGTGAAATCTTCTTCTTCTTCTTCAAGTTCTTGAGAGAGAATATTTGAGAGGAGTTGGTTTTCTTTTGGGATTTAGGAAGAATGAATTAAATGGGGTGAATTTGGAGGTAAAAAGGCTTATATAGGGGTTCTAAATGTAGGAAAAATGGCATAGTATATAAACTAATTAATTTGGGAAAGACCCAACTGCCCTTAAAAATAACTAACTGACGACCATCTACGGACCCCAGTCGACGGACCGTGGTCTGACCCACGGCCCATCCTGGTGGACCGTCATTTTGGATTAAAGATGTTGGTTTTAGTGTCTCAAACCACAGATTGTGGTCTGACCTACGGTCCGTAGGTCGAGTCGTGGTCTTAGACCTCTGAACTTAGGCAGGGTGGCAAACCCACGAAACCCACCTACAATCTGTGAGTCCACCTACGAACCATCTGTGGTCCTCATGGGTTGCAGCTGCAGGTTTTGAAATTTTGGTTCTTTACGACTTTTTGGATACGGGGTGTTACATCTTCTCTAGCTGACTTTCTTATTTTGGACTTTTGGTTTGACTTTTTGTATATTTCACTTGACATTTAATGCAAGAATTTCCTTAACTTTTATAAGGGGATATCTTTCAGTGGGAAAGGTCTTACATATATATATATATATATATATATCCAAACAATAGGTCCAACTTTTATTGTAAACACATATCAAACCTTTTAAGATATATAATTAAAGAGGATAAAGAGATTATTTTATGTTGTACCTTTTTAAACTATCGTTGGAGTTCCCTAATGAATTAAAGTATTTTTTTTGTCCTAATATTGGTCAATTCCATTAAGAGTTGGCTGGATGGAGCGAGATCAAGATGTTGTGACCGTTAGAAAGATGGATCAAAAGGATATGCATGATTCTAAACCTGCTAACCTCAAAAGGTAGGTTGTAGATAAAATGGAATTTGTATGCAGTGTGGTAGATGTTTCAAATGGCAGTACATACCTACAAAGTAGAGGTATGAAAAAATAAGGGAACACCTATTAGAATGTCCCTTCTATTATGAAGACTCTCGTGAGTGCCATCCTAGTATATCATGTGACACTACACCTGATGTCACATAGTAGGAAAGAAAATTGTGGGCACTTGATATGCCTATTATTCCTCAGCCTCCTTCTGGGTGGGAACAAATTTTAAGAATAGGCACCAAGTTTGCTGATGTGTAAGTCATTCATTTTCTGCACCACTTGGAACAATTAGACTATTGTGCAAATATATATATTTCAAGGTTCTTTAATTTTTTTGTCATGATTTACAAGTATTATGATTCAACAACAAAAATGACATTTTGTTCCAAAAAAGATGTTAAAAGGTATGTTAATTTTGTCAAGTTGAATCGGCTTTACAAAACATATTTCTTTTCCTAATCTTTTCTTGGGTTGGTACAAATTTTGTGAAGTGATGGTTGGAAATATGTATTTCATTTGTTTTTATGTAGTCATTTTGACTAATGGTTCATATTCCTAGGTACTTGAAGGAACATTGGGAGTATGCATCACAAGGTGTAAAGCTGGAAAAGTTTTCATTTCAGACCCCAAGACCTCTACAAGAAGATTATGCTAAGAAGCGTATTCCAACACCTTCATATGATGCTAATGATGGTATGTGTATGCGTATTAAAAGTTCTTAAATTTGATGTATGATCATGCACTCTAATTACATTTACTTGTGACATACTTGGAAAATAAGGAAGTTTTCGAAGCATTTGAGTCTTAATCATTATTTGTGTTTAAATCAATTGAATGTTAATAAGATTTTCTGCTCAAGAAAATCACAATGCTCACAAAATTCTCTTCTTCTTGGAGAGTGCAAGATATCACATGAGAAAAATGGTATTAAGCATTTAGTTTTTAGAGGACTTTCAAGACCTGGAAAGGCAGAGACCATTCTTCAATCATTTTTTTATCCTTATAATATAATCAGTATGAGAGATCATATCATTGATTTCAATTAAAGAAAAGGACAAACGAGTCATTATTCTACTAGATAATGTATTTAATAAAGATTGGAAAAAGTTAGTAGGGAGAGTAGAAGCCATCATTAAAATTAATATAACAACCTTAAAAAACTTTAAATGCATAAGGGAGCTAGATACTGGTGCATATAAGGGTAAATAGAGCTACTCAGAAATATTACATAAAAGTGAATTGATACAAAAGGAGGCGGAGGTTATTGGAGAACTTGAAGCTGGAGAAGTGTTGCAGGAACAAATCCACTTAAAGGAAGAGGATCTTCTAGATAGATATCTCATTTGGAATTTTCCAGCAAGGATAATGCTTCAACTAGAAACAAAGTCAGAAAAAATGATCAACAAATATGGAAAGGAACGCTTGATATTCACGTGTACGACATGAATGAATCTTTGTTCCCTTTTTAAGTTTAATACAAGGAAGGAAGAAGAACATATGTTGATGGGATACTGTAGAAGGAAAGGGAGCTAACTAAATGTAACACTTCGGATTTGAGAAAATAGAAAAAAAACTGCAGCTTTCTAGACCTCGTGCAAGAACCACAGAAGCCATCGACGTTCCGTGGTCTGACACACTGTCTGTAGGCGGGGTCTATTTTTGAGGACCAAATATTTATGGTCTCTGATCCCACCCACAGTCAAATAGTACAGTCTGTTGTTGGACCTACGAACCATAGGTCTGACCGTAGCGGAGGGTTATCAGCCAGTTAGAGGGAAATTGTTGTTGGGTCAAACTCAAATGGTGATAACCCTTACCACAAAAACAATTAGGTGGCCTATGACCTACCAAATGATAGATAATTGAATTCTCTTTCCAACTCAACTGAGTTTGCTAAAATCCCATCTACGAGTGAAAAGTTATGCTCGTTTAAGTGAAGACCTGTTGGGCAGACTTGATCGATGACTCTACCTACGGTTGGTAGGTCGACCTATGGCCAATAGATCCCTCCGTGGGTGGCCTTCGGCAGATTTTAATTTAGGGTCATTTAGATCTTTTTCCCATGCGTTGGGCACTTAAATTCATCGATTTATGCCTAAACTACGTTGTTTTACTCAGTCTAAGCCTAATAACATAGTCAGATTTGCCCAGAACACTCATTCACCTAGAATCATCCTAATTTTGAGTAAAAAAAAGGAAAAGTCGACCAAAACTCCCAAGATCGAGCAACATTGTTCTTCAAAGTTTCAGCCCTAAAATCGAAGGATTTATCCATAGATTTCATCACATGGTATGTGGGATTTCACTGGTGGATTCCTTTCATCCACTAGGTCCCTAGAATTCAGTCAGATTCTTGATTCCCTTTATCTTGTTTAGACCTAGGGATTCTAGAACTTTAGAAAATTATTGTGATTTAGTAGTTTTAGTGTCCTTAATCAGATTATCATGTTTTCATAACATTGTTGCTTAGTTCCTTGCATGAAATTCAAAACCCTAGTTGCGGAGATTCTTTTAGTTCATGAATTACACTTGCTAGGTCTGTTTAAACAGATATACATGCTCCAGTCAAGAATATGTCATTTTCAGTATTTAAATGTTGCATTCTCACATTTGTATGTTAGAAAATTGAGCTATCTAGTATTTGAATTTGGTTATGTCATACACATTTCAGTTGGGAGTAGGCTTAGACCGAGTTGGACTAAGGTTCAACATACCCTCATAGTCCTAGAGCTACGTGTCCCCGTAGGTTTATCGGTCCCCTCTGTTGGGCATCAGCTTTAGTGAGCACACCATTCATGCCTTTATACCCCTAGCAAGGTATTTAGGTCATATTGATGGGGCTTATACATCGAACAGTCACACCTTTATACCCCTGGCAAGGTATATTAAGTCCTCCCTATGGGGCGTATACATCGGAATCCATGTTTAGCTCACGTGGTTTTTTGACAGTTAATAGTAGCTTCCACAGTCAGACTTTAGTTTATTTGACCAGTTCTTCAATTATATTTCAACATTCAATCTCAGTATGTCATGTTCAGGATTAGTACTTTGTCATTGCATTTAGCTTAGCCTTCAGTATATTTCAGCTTTAACATTCAGTTCAGATTATATTATTTCTAAGTATGCTTTGTTCAGTTATGTATTTTCTTCAGCTATACTATATATCCTACATGCTTAGTACATTCCAAGTACTGACGCATACTCTACGCTACATCCTTTCATGATGTAGGTTCAAGTACTCAGCATCCAGATCACGCATAGACCGGTTCCCGATCTCCAGCTCAGCAACTTCTGTTGTGAGAACTCATATTTCGAGGAAAATAGACATGCTTTACACTTTAGTCTATTTATTCAATTTTTAGGTTTGCTAGAGTTAGCTGGGGGCATATCCCAACAACTTTAGTGAGTTAGAGGCTTTTTTCAGACATAGTACTAGATTCAGTTTTAGTTTTGAGTTTGATCCTCCAGTTGTTATTAAACTCATAATCTTTTAGATATTCGGATCAGTATTTGGTAATGCCCACTTTTAGTTATCACTGTTTAAGTTTCCGCACAGTATATTTATTCAGTAATACTTTAGTATACTTAAGATATGCCAGCTCAAGGTTAAATTGGGGTCACTCATGATCCTAGGTCCCGTGTTCACATCCAGGGGTTAGCCTCGGGGAGTGACATACTTGGTATCAGAGCATTAGGTTTAAGAGTCCTAGGATGTCTAAAAGCCACACTAAGTAAAGTCCTTTTCATGGGTGTGAAGTGCACCACATCTAATGAGAGGGAGGCTACGAAGTGTTTTAAGAATACTTCACTCTTTTTGTTACTATTATCGTGCATATGATCCAATTTTCTCATTCTAATCCGTCGTTATATGCTTAATATCAAGCCTCCTCTTAGAGCTTACCCACATAATGCTAATGCATGCAACGCAAGTGCAGTTCCTCTAGTCCCAGACCATCAGGTTTTGAATGCAGAATTTTGAAATGCGATTCACCTTTTGGCTCATAGTACGACTAATTAGAACAATCAACAGGTTCCAGTTCCTACTAATAGTAATTGTGGATCAATAGTAGCTAGAGTTCGAGATTTTGATAGGCTAAATCCGCCTGAGTTTTTAGGATCGCAAATTGGTAAGGACCCACAAAATTTCATTGATGAGGTTAAGAAAATCTATGGAGTGATGCAAGTGACTGGTAGTGATAGGGTGGAATTAGCATCCTACCAGCTTAAGGATGTGACTCACATATAGTTCACTCAGTGGAAAGACAACATGGGCTACTTTGTCTTTTGTAACTCCCTATATAGCAATAAACTTTGTTGTCAATCCAGGAACTCTTTTAGAACCCTTCTTAGTCTCTAGTCCAATTGGTGACCCTGTTATAGCTAGACGGGTATACAGAAATTGCCCTATCACAGTCTCTTAGAAAGTAACCTTAGCAGATCTTGTAGAGTTAGAAATGGTAGATTTCGATATCATTCTAGGCATGGATTGGTTACATTCCTGTTATGCCTCAGTCGATTGTAAAACTGGGATCATTTTGTTTCAGTTTCCAATGAACCAGTCATAGAATGGAAGGGTAGTAGCTCAGTGCCTATAGGTCGAATTATCTCTTACCTTCAGGCCAAAAAGGTAATCTAGAGGGTGGTGCAGCATATGTTGAGGAAAAAAAGGAAGGTATTAGAAAAAGATGTTCATCAACTTGCTCGCTTAGGAGTTTATCTTACGGACACATCATATGGCGGTGTAATAGTCCAGAATAGATCAGAACCTTCATTGGTAGCTGAGGTTAAGGGAAAACAGGACAGTGATCCTATATTATTTCAGTCAGAAAGTAGAGGTTTTCTCCCAAGGGGGAGATGGTCGCTTATGTATTCCTGAGGTGGATGAGTAGTTGAAGCAGCCATGAGGGCCAAGTATCTTCATCTCTTTCCTTCCGATTCCGTTTCAGCTTGAGATAATAATTTCCTCTCCAGTCTCTCAGTTTACTCTTGCATAAATTCAGTCTTAGTACCTTGTTCGTTCAGCTGTTCTTGCATCTTCAGCATATTTGCATGTCTTTGGAACTAAGTTCAGTTAGACATCATATTCTAGTACTTAGTGGTAGGGATTGCAGCCTTTTCCCTCCATACTCAACTTGCTTAGACTTCATTCGAGGAGGAATGTTCCCAAGGGGGAGATATTGTAACACCTCGGATTTCAGAAAATAGAATAAATTGTAGCTTTCCAAACCTTGTGCAAGAACCAAGGAAGCAACTGACGGTCCATGGTCTAACACATGGTCCGTAGGTGGGGTCCGTCGTTGAGGACCAAATATTTATGGTCTCTGATCCCACCCACGGTCCATCAGTACGGTCTGTGGTTTGGATTACGGACCGTAGGTGACGGTTAGCAGCCAATTAGAGGGAAATTATTGTTGGGTCAACTTGAAATGGTCATAACCCTTAGCACAAAAAGAATTAAGTGTCACATAACATATAAAATGATAGTTAATTGAATTCTCTTTCCAATGCCACGAAGTTTGCTAAAATTCCATATCTAAGTAAAAAATTATCCTCATTTTAGTCAATCCCCGTCGAGCAGACTTGACCGACGACCCCACCTACTGTTGGTAGGTCGACCTACGGCCAATAGGTCCCTCTGTGGGTGGCCTTTGACAACTTTTAATTCAAGGTCATTTAGGTAATTTTCCCATGTGTTGGGCACTTAAACTTCATCATTTTATGCCTAAACTACGTCATTCTACTCAGTCTAAGCCTAATAACTTAGTCGGACTTATCGAAAATTCTCATTCACTTAAAATCATTCAAACTTGGAACATAAAGAAAAGGAAAAGTCGACCAAAACTCCCAAGAACATGCAACATAGTTCATCAAAGTTTCAGCCCAGAAATCGAAGGATTTCTTCGTAGATTTCGTCACCAGGTATGTGGGATTTCACTGGTGGATTCCTTTCGTCTACTAGGTCCCTAGAATTTAGTTAGATTCCTGATTCCCTTTATCTTGTTTAGACCTAGGGTGTCTAGAACTTTCAAAAATTGTTGTGATTTAGCTATTATAGTGTCCTTAATCAGATTATCGAATTTTCGTGACATTGTTGCTTAGTTCCTTGCATAAAACTCGGAACCCTACTCATGTAGATTATTTTAGTTCATGAATTACACTTGCTAGGTTAGTTTAAATAGATATACATGCTCCAGTTAAGAATGTTTCATTGTCAGTATTTAAATGTTGCATTCTCATATTTGTATGTCAAAACATTGAGCTATCTAGTATTTCAGTTTGGTTGTGTCATACATATTCCAGTTAGGAATGGCTTAGACCGAGTTGGACTAGGGTTCAACGTACACTCATAGTCCCAGAACTATGTTCCCCTATAACTTTATCGGTCCCCTCTATTCGACATCAGCTTTAGTAAGCACGTCATTCATGCCTTTATACCCCTAGGAAGGTATATTGGGTCATATCGATGGGGCGTATACATCGAACAGTCACGCCTTTATACCCCTGGCAATGTATATTAGGTCCTCTCGACGGGGCTTATACATCGGACTCCATGTTTAGCTCAGGTGGTTTTTGGTCGGTTAATAGTAGCTCCCACAGTCAGACTTCAGTTTATTTGACTAGGTCTTTAGTTATATTTCAACATTCAGTCTCAGTATGTCATGTTCAGGATTAGTACTTTGTCATTGCATTTAGCTTATCCTTTAGTGTATTTCAGCTTTTACATTCAGTTCAGATTATATTATTTCTCAGCATGCTTTGTTCAGTTATGTATTTGCTTCAGCTATATTGTATATCTTGCATGCACAGTAAAATTTCAAGTACTGACGCATTCTCTGCGCTACATCCTTTCATGATGTAGGTTCAGCTACTCAGCATCCAGATCATGCATAGATCAGTTCCCGATCTCTAGCTCAGCAGCTTCAATGGTGAGACCTCATATTTCAAGGAAAATAGACATGTTTTAGACTTTAGTTTTTTTATTTAGTTTTTAGTTTTGCTAGAGTTTGCTGGGGGCATATCCCAACAACTTTAGTCAGTTAGAGGCTTTTTCAGACATATTACTAGATTCAGTTTTAGTTTTGAGTTTGATCCTCCAGTTGTTACTAAACTCATAGTCTTTTATATATTTATATCAGTATTGGGTATTCCCCATTTTTAGTTATCACTATTTAAGCTTCTGCATGGTATATTTATTCAGTAAAATTTTAGTATGCTTATGATATGCCAGCTCAAGGTTAACTTAGGCTCACTCATGATCCTAGATCCCGTGTTTACGTCCAGGGGTAACCTCGGGGCCTGACAAACTTGGTATCAAAGCATTAGGTTTAAGATTCCAAGGATGACTAAAAGCCACAATAAGTAGAGTCTGTTTCATGGGTGTGAAGTGCACCACATCTAATGAGAAGGAGGCTACGAAGTGTTTTAAGAAAACTTCACTCTCTTTGTTACTCTTGTCGTGCGTATGATCCAATTTCCTCGTTCTAATCCATCGTTATTTGCTTAAGATCATACCTCCTCTTAGAGATTACCCACAGAAAGCTAATGCATCCAACACAAGTGCAGTTCCTCTAGTCCTAGACCATGAGGTTTTGAATGCAGAATTTCGTAATGCGATTCGCCTTTTGGCTCAGAGTATGACTGATCAGAACAATCAACAGGTTCTAGTTCCTACTAATAGTAATGGTGCATCAGTAGCAGCTAGAGTTCGAGATTTTGTTAGGACTAATCCGCCTGAGTTTTTAGGGTGGCAAGTTGGTGAGGACCCACAAAATTTCAGTGTTAAGAAAATCATTAGAGTGATGCAAGTGACTGGTAGTGATAGGGTGGAATTGACATCCTACCAGCTTAAGGATGTGGATCATATATGGTTCACTCAGTGGAAAGGCAACAGTGGCTACTTTGTCTTTTGTAACTCCCTATATAGCAATAAACTTCGGTGTCAATCCAGGAACTCTTTTAGAACCCTTCTCAATCTCTACTCCAGTTGGTGGCCCAGTTATAGCTACACGGGTATACAGAAATTGCCCTGTCACAGTCTCTTACAAAGTAACATTAGCAGATCTTGTGGAGTTAGAAATGGTATATTTCGATATCATTTTAGGCTTGGATTGGTTATATTCCTGTTATGCCTCAGTCGATTGTAAAATTAGGATCATTTGGTTTTAGTTTCCAATGAGGTAGTATTAGAATGGAAGGGTAGTAGCTCAGTACCTATACGTCGAATTATCTCTTACCTTAAGGCCAGAAAGGTAATCTAGAGGGTTGTGTAGCACATGTTAAGGGAAAAAAAAGAGGGAATTAGAAAAAGATGTTCATCGGCTTGCTCGCTTAGGAGTTAGTTTTACGGACACATCAGATGGTGGTGTGATAGTCCAGAATAGATCAGAACCTTCATTGGTAGCGGAGGTTAAAGGAAAGCAGGACATTGATCCTATATTATTTCAATCAGAAGGTGCAGTTCAACAGCAGAAAGTAGAGGTTTCTCCCAAGGGGGAGATGGTCACTTATGTATTCCTATCGTGAATGAGTAGTTGAAGCAGCCATGAAGGCCAAGTCAGCTCATCTCTTTCCTTCCAGCCTCTCAGTTTACTCTTGTGTAAATTTAGTCTTAGTACCTTGTTCCTTCAGTTGTTCTTGCATCTTTAGCATATTTGCATGTCCATGTAACTCAGTTCACCTATATATAAGTTTCTAGTACGTAGTGGTAGGGATTGCAGCTTTTTCCCTCCAAACTCAACTTGTTTAGACTACATTCTAGGACGAATTTTCCCAAGGGGCAGATATTGTAACATCTCCGATTTCAAAAAATAGAATAAATTGTAGCTTTCTAGACCTGGTGTAAGAGCCACGAAAGCCACCGATGGTCCGTGGTCTGACACACGGTCCACAGGTGGGGTCCATCGTTGAGGACCAAATATTTATGGTCTTTGATCCCACCCTCGGTCCATTAGTTCGGTCTGTGGTTGGACCGTAGATCTTATCGTAGGCTAGGGTTAACAACCAATTAGAGGGAAATTGTTGTTGGGTCAACTTCAAATGGTCATAACCCTTAGCACAAAAAAAAATTAGGTGGCCCATGACCTACCAAATAATAGATAATTAAATTATCTTTCCAACGCCACCAAGTTTTCTAAAATCCCATCTCCAAGTAAAAGGTTATGTTCATTTAAGTGAAGCCCTATCGGAGAGACTTGACCGACGACCCTTTCTACGGTTGGTAGGTCGACCTACGGCCAGTAGGTCCCTCCGTGGATGGCCTTCGACAAATTTTAACTTAGGGTTATTTAGGTCTTTTTCCCATGCGTTGGGCACTTAAATTTCATCATTTTAGGCTTAAACTACGTCGTTCTACTCAGTCTAAGCTTAATAACTTAGTCGGACTTACCCAAAACCCTCATTCACTTAAAATCATCCAAACTTGGAGTAGAAAGAAGAGGAAAAGTCGACAAAGCTCCCAAGAACAAACAACAGTACTCTTCAATGTTTTTCCCCGAAATTGAAGGATTTCTCCGTTGATTTCATCACCAGGTATGTGGGATTTCACTGGTGGATTCCTTTTGTCCACTAGGTCCCTAGAATTCATTAAGATTCTTGATTCCAAATATTTTTTTTAGACCTAGGGTTTCTAGAACTTTTGAAAATTGTTGTGATTTAGCTGTTATCGTGTCCTTAATTAGATTATCATGTTTTCCTAACATTGTTGCTTAGTTCCTTGCATGAAACTCAGAACCCTAGTTGTGTAGATTCTTTTTGTTCATGAATTACACTTGCTAGGTTAGTTTGAACAGACGTACATGCTCCAGTTAAGAATGTTTCATTATCAGTATTTAAATGTTGCATTCTCAGATTTGTATGTCAGAACATTGAGCTTCTAGTATTTCAGTTTGGTTGTGTCATACACATTTCGGTTGGGAGTAGGCTTAGAGAGAGTTAGACTAGGGTTCAGCGTACCCTAATAGTCCCAGAACTACATGTCCTCATAGGTTTATCGGTTCCCTCTATTGGGCATCAGCTTTAGTGAGCACGCCATTCATGCCTTCATACCCTAGCAAGGTATAGTGGGTCAAATCAATGGGAGTATACATCGAACAGTCACACCTTTATACCCTTGGAAAGGTATATTAGGTTCTCTCAATGGGGCGTATACATCAGACTCCATGTATAAATCACGTGGGTTTTTTACAGTTAATAGTAGCTCCCATAGTCAGACTTCAGTTTATTTGACCAGGTCTTCAGTTATATTGCAACATTCAGTCTCAGTATGTCATATTTAGGATTAGTACTTTGTCATTGCATTTAGCTTAGCCTTCAATATATTTCAGCTTTTACATTCAGTTCAGATTATATCATTTCTTAGTATGCTTTGTTCAATTATATATTTTCTTCAGTTATACTGTATATCTTGCATGCTCAGTACATTCCAAGTACTGATGCACACTTTGCACTATATCCTTTCATGATGTAGGTTCAGGTACTCAACATCCAAATCACGCATAGATCGGTTCTTGATCTCCAGCTCAGTAGCTTCGTGGTGAGACCTCAAATTTTGAGGAAAATAAACATGTTTTACACTTTCGTATTTTTATTCAGTTTCAAGTTTTGCTAGATTTAGTTGGGGGCATGTCCCAACAACTTTAGTCAGTTAGAGGGTTTTTCATATTCAGTTTTAGTTTTGAGTTTGATCTTCCAGTTGTTATTAAACTCATTGTCTTTTATATATTCATATCAGTATTGGGTATTCCCCACTTTTAGTTATCACTGTTTAAGAGTCCGCATGGTATATTTATTCAGTAATATTTTAGTATGCATATGATATTCCAACTCAAGGTTAACTTGGGGTTACTCATGATCCTATGTCCCGTGTTTACGTCCAGGGGGTAGCCTTGGGGCTTGACAAACTTGGTATCAGATCATTAGGTTTAAGAGTCCTAGGATGTCTAAAAGCCACACAAAGTAAAGTCCTTTTCATGGGTATGAAGTGCACCACATCTAATGAGAAGGAGGCTACGAATTGTTTTAAGAAAACTTCACTCTCTTTGTTACTCTTATCGTGCATATGATCCACTTTCCTCATTCTAATCTGTCGTTATATTCTTAAGATCATGCCTCTTCTTAGAGCTTACCCACAGAATGTTAATGCACACAATGCAAGTGCAATTCCTCTAGTCCCAGAACATGAGGTTTCAAATGCAGAATTTTGGAATGTTATTCACCTTTTGGCTCAGAGTATGACTAATCAGAACAATGACCAGGTTCCAGTTCCTACTAATAATAATGGTGGATCAGTAGCAGCTAAAGTTTGAGATTTTGTTAGGATGAATCCGCATAAGTTTTTAGGGTCGCAAGTTGGTTGGTGAGGTTAAGAAAATCTTTGCAGTGATGCAAGTAGCTTGTAGTGATAGAGTGGAATTGGAATCCTACTAGCTTAAGGATGTGGCTCACATATGGTTCACTCACTGGAAAGACAACAGAGGCTACTTTGTCTTTTGTAACTCCCTATATAGCAATAAACTTCGGTGTTAATCTAGGAACTCTTTTAGAACCCTTCTCAGTCTCTACTCCAGTTGGTGGCCCAGTTATAGCTAGATGGGTATAAATAAATTTCCCTGTCATAGTCTATTAGAAAGTAACCTTAGAAAATCTTGTAGAGTTAGAAATGGTAGATTGCGATAGCGTTCTAGGTATGGATTAGTTACATTCCTGTTATGCCTCTGTCAATTGTAGAACTGGGATCGTTTGGTTTCAGTTTCCAATGGGCTAGTCTTAGAATGGAAGGGTAGTAGCTCAGTGCCTATAGGTCGAATTATCTCTTACCTTAAGGCCAGAGAGGTAATCTAGAGGGTGGTGTAGCATATGTTGAGGAAAAAAAAGGAAGGAATTAGCAAAAGATGCTCATTCGCTTGCTCGCTTAGGAGTTAGTCTTAGAGAGACATTAGATGGTGGTGTGATAGTCCATAATAGATCAAAACCTCCATTGGTAGCGGAGGTTAAGGGAAAACAGGATAGTGATCCTATATTATTTCAGTCAGAGAGTGCAGTTCAACAGCAGAAAGTAGAGGTTTTCTCCCAAGGGAGAGATGGTCACTTATGTGTTCTTGAGATGGATGAGTAGTTGAAGCAGCCATGAAGTCCAACTATCCTCATTTCTTTCCTTCCGATTCCGTTTCATCTTGAGATAATAATTTCCTCTCCAGTCTCTCAGTTTACTCTGGCAGAAATTAAGGCTTAATACCTTGTTCCTTCGGTTGTTCTTGCATTTTCAACATATTTGCATGTCATTAGAACTCAGTTCACTTATATATAAGTTTCTAGTACTTAGTGGTAGGGATTATAGCTTTTTCCCTTAATGCTTACCTTGTTTAGACTTAATTCGAGAACAAATGTTCCCAAGGGGGAGATATTGTAACACCTTAGATTTGAGAAAATAGAATAAGTTGTAGCTTTCCAGACCTGGTGCAAGAACCACGGAAGCCACCGATGGTCCGTGGTCTGACACACGGTCCGTAGGTGGGGTCCGTCATTGAGGAACAAATATTTATTGTCTCTGATCCCACCTACGGTCTATCAATATGGTCCGTGGTTGGACTTACGGACCGTAGGTGAGGGTTAGCCGCCAATTAGAGGGAAATTGTTGTTGGGTCAACTTCAAATGGTCATAACCCTTAGCAAAAAAATATTTAGGTGACCCATGACCTACCAAATGATAGATAATTGAATTCTCTTTCCAATGCAACTAATTTTACTAAAATTCCATCTCCGAGTAAAAAGTTATGCTCGTTTTAGTGAAGCCCTGTCGGGCGGACTTGATCGACGACCCTACCTATGGTTGGTAGGTCGACCTACGGCCAGTAGGTTCCTCCGTGGGTGGCCTTTGACAACTTTTAATTTAGGATAGTTTAGCTCTTTTTCCTATGAGTTGGGTGTCGCACCCTATTTCGAACTAGCCAAAACAGTCCACAACATAATATGGTTGACACTCTGATTTTGGCAAAATTGTTTTAGTTTTAGAGTAGCCACCTAAATTTTAAGTAAAATATTAGGAAAACCATTTTTTAATATGTAAATGTAAACTCTGTTTTGATTTACAAAACCAGTGAGATTCTGAGTAAGGGTTTTGGTTACTTGAGGGGAAGGTATTAATCATCCCTCAGAGCCTATCCGAAGATAGTACTTAAACTCAATTTAGAAAAATAGAATTAGGAAAACTTGTTTGTTTATTTGCTTTAAAATCAATGGTAAGTAAATTTTATTATTTTAAGAAAAAAAGTCAAATACAAGGTACGACATAGATATGTCTATAAAATAAAATTAATAGTAATATGTTTATCATACGGTAAAATAAATAGATAAACGTA
>JAJONQ010000700.1:0-36480 GCA_036250385.1 Solanum microdontum
CAAACACCCACATCATATCATCAACTTTGAGAAGTATGAGGATTTCATGGGTTCTTGGGGAATCCATCATAAAAACATATGGAAATCATCAATTCATACATAATATAGCATAATTCAAACATTAGAATCATTTTTTAAAGGAACCCATGACTTTGGAATCAAACCCTAACTTTTGGGAATTTCTATCTTTGAAATTGGGGATTTGAAGGCACTCCATGGATGAAGGCTATCCATGGATGAAGAGCTACCATACCTTAATTACAAAACACTATGAATTTGGTGTGAAGAACCTTGCTTCTTGGACCCTAGATTTTCTCCTTCTTCTTTGAACTCTCTAGAGAGAGAATTTTTGGAGAGGATGAACTTTTGGGAATATAATTTCGATCTTGGGAATTAATGACTTAAATGGTGAGTTTAAAGGGATAAAATCACTTATATAGGTTTACTAGAACTATACAATACTACCTCACTTAATACTAAATTAAAAGGGAATTACCTAAAATAACCCCCACTTTAAGTGGGGTGCCAAGGCCTCACGACCAACCTGACGAGCCGTCAAGGGCACCAAAACCCTTGAAGGTGCCCGTGGTCCCTTGACCAGTAGTTATGCTACCTTGAAAAAAATCCCACAAGGTGAAGGCAACCCCACGAGCCTTCCCATGAGCCGTGGTCTTCACCACTGGCTGTGAAGTGGCTTGTGAAGGTAAGCCAACCTTAGGGCAGCCTTGGTGAGCTATTGCCTCACCACCACGGGTGGCACCACGATACGTGGTAGCCACCACGAGCCATGAAGTCTCTCGTGGTCAAGGGCAATGCCTTGGCAGCTTGGGTCAACCTTGGGTCTTGCCTTTGCCCTTGCCCCTTTGCCTTGGCTCATGCACTCTAGCCTTGGCTCTTAGCCTTCAAACTTAGCCCTATTTGGCCTACAAAACTAAGGGCTGTTAAATTATCTCCCCCTTGGGGATATTCTTCCTAAAATGACATTCTTGGCATCTCTTAAAGTCCACGAATCTTGACTAGAAGCCCATCATATATGCAACATCAAAATAATGCAAAAAACGGAGGAGGAAACATCAACTCCATCTCAAACGCACTCAATGCATCACAAGGAAGTAGGAGTACATCTAACAACCCATTATGCATGCAAGTTAAAAAATTTCATCTTTTAAGGAGGAACTTCCTTCTCCAAGATAAAAGCATGCTCAACACAATCGCATGGGGTCAATATGCAATTTACTCTCAAAAAGCATAACTAAAACATGTCTAACAATTCAACTCGTGAAACATATAGGCAACTCATACTTAATGCACAATAACATTAAGAGAATCAATCATATAACTCTTTTCTTTCAAAAATAGAAGCTTTCATGAACATACATAAATTAAGGAGATCGTGGAACACTGAAACAATCATGACTCCAAAACATAAAACAAGCCAAAGGAACTCTTTATCTCAAGCTAGAGTAGGAGTAGAAGGAAAGCGATGGAGATATTGGGACAACACAGTGGCCTTGTTATCTAAACACACCATCTACCCCTTTGGGAGGAAGCCTCTACTATTTCCTTAAGTACCACTTCTTTCAAGTCAATCCCAAACGGCATAACCAAAACCTCATAATAACCATATCGGGTTCTAAAATCAATAGAGGTTTAACAAAAATGCAATTAATCCCTACCAAGGAAAACATCAAAGTCTAACAAGTAGCATAGAGATCTAATAAACAATTCACATCTATTTGGAAACTATCATCATACTTGTGACCTCATCAAGAGAGCTCTCTTAATCATCTCTAGACCGGAGTGCGTAGAAATGGTTTTACTTGGGACCATAGGAATCCGAACCACTAAGAGAAGCTTTCTTGGGATCTCTCCCTTTTAGCTTAATTATTGGGAAATCCCTAATCTTGTGACCGTCATTACCAAAATCATAACAACCATCCTTGTCAGCTAGGCACCTACCATAATGCTTCCTTTCACACTTATTGTAAGTAGGCTTAAGCAACAAAGATTCACTATTACCCCCTCCTTGAGGCTTAGGGTTAGACACCTTCTCTTGGTTGTACCCATGAGTGTTGGGTGAAAGTTGATTGGAAAGCCTTTGTTGCATCCTAGGTTGACCATATCCATTGGATCTAGCATTAGAGAAATTCCTATCACCAGTTCTAGCTCTTTTCACCTCCTTATTCATTTCCTTGAGTTTTGATTCCTCAATTTGTTGAGCGTACACCATAAGACATAGATATCCATATCATGGAGGTGCATTGTCGTACGACACTCTTTTTCTACCAAGTCGGACAAGCCTGTCAAAAACCTACTCATCTTACCCCTCAAATCTGCCACCATAGCTGGAGCATACTTGGACAATTGAATGAACTTTAGGGCATACTCTTTCACACTCATAGTTCTTTGACGAAGGTTAATGAACTCTTCCACCTTAGCTTTCCTCAAATCTCATGGAAAGAACTTATAAATGAATGCCGACTTAAACAATTCCCATTATATTAGGCTCCTCATAGTGGTCTACCGTTCTTTCATTGATTATATCACACTTTAGAAACACCTTTCAATTGGTAGGCAGCTAACTCCGTTTCCTCTACCGAAGCCACCCCCATAATAGCAACTACTTTATAAACCTTATCCACAATTTCTTGGGAATCCTCCTCCACTTTGGAGCCACTCGGGAGGGGGGTTCATTCTTGCAAAATCCCTTACTCTTGATGCCGCTGAATTCTCATTCTAAACCTCGTGCTCTGATTACAAAGTTTGTCATGACCAAGGTGTACCCTGTAACAAGAGACATAGAACCCCGAAATGCTCCATGTAAGCCAATTATCATACCATAACATAAGAATAGAACATTATATAATAAAACATATTTCAAGTCTTTAAAAGTTTTTCATAAAAGAAAGCGGAAGTCTAGACTTGTCTCAATATAGCCATCTATTACAATACTTTAATGAAATAGGTCCTAGCCCATACAACATGTCCAAGGAGGGTAATACAATAAAGGAAAATACATCATCAGAAAAAGTTGTCCTCATACCATGAGGACTCACCAAGGAGTTAGAAATATAGGAAAGTCCAAGCACTAACCACTAGAATGATCACCTCGAGAACCAGACCCTACACTTGGGGAAAATGTAGGAAAAGCAGGTGTTAGTACAAAAATACACTAGTTATGATAGCCATGCATAAAAACCTTTAAAATATTCTAAAAAGGGCATTTCATTATAAATCATGCTATATGCCAAGTTTAAACATCATCATAGTAATTGTTGGAAAACATAAATCATAATCATCATATACAATGCAAGCTAGCATCATCTTTAAAACCTTTGAACTCACATACAGAACACTTCATAACCCAAGAGGAACATTTCACGAATAACCTCAAAGCATACTTATGCAAGGCATGAATAAGACCTCATAAATCTCACTTATGCTAAGTAATCCACTTTTGGTCATCATTCCCGTCTGTCATCTTTTATAACTCTTGACCACTATAAGGTACTTCTCGAGCACAACTTAGTTCCTCATTCCATTAAACACTTAGAGATACTTCTTTAAGTACATCTTAGTTCATTATTATCTTGAGCACTTCGAGATACTACTTCGATCCTGTCTTAGCTCCTTTGTTATTTTAAACACTTTGAGATGCTTCTTCAGGCATGTCTTAGTTCATTGTATTTGAACACTTTGAGATGCTTTCTCAAGCATGTCTTCGATCATATATTTGAACACTTTGAGATGCTTTTTCAAGCATGTCTTAGTTCATTATTAAATCTTGTTGAAGTTGGGATATAGCCTTAACCGACATGAGATCATGTGAGCTTTCACATGATCTCTTCCGGTGTTACCCACACTATCAAAGCTTGGTCTATTTGCCTAAGGTAGAACCAGTTTGTTTTCTTAGTTGGATCCACTAGCTAAACATCATACGGGGCACGTAGTTATCGGATACAGAGATTGCTACTAGAAACCCAGAATCCACTTGGTGAAGGATTCCATTTAATGAGACATGCTTTAGGAAACCCAAACTCTACTTGGTGAGAGTTCCCAATTCGGAAGCCCAGATTCATATATGTGTGGGCCTCCATCTCATTTCAATATCCACTTGGTGCTATGCCTAAACCCCACAAGATAGTTATTAAGTATTTACGTTGACTCAAGTCTCATGGAAAGGTGTCCTTGACAATCAATCCAATTTAATTCACTAGAATAGCTCTTTAGACCATGCGTGAAAAACTATCACCTTCCATGATCACTTTTACTCCTAGATTCAATTAGGAGAGAAAAGCCTTTCTACCTTATAATCATCATTATGTGAGTAAAACCTTTCACATTAAGTTCATTATGAGTTCATGAGAATAACATTTCAATCAGCCCACAACAACAACCTAATCCTAATGAATTACACTTCACTATCAAAGCATCATTAAAGTATTTACATAAACTTCATAAAACAAACATAACCTCATACTTTACCTCGTTGAGGTTAAAACCTAATTTCAATTAACACATACAGAATTCAAGCATTAGACATTGATTTAATCATAATTTCATTTGAATCTAACACCTCATACATCAATTCATACAATTCACCTTTTATCATCAAAGACTCACATCATATCATCAACTTTGAGAAATATGGGGCTTTCATGGGTTCTTGGGGAATTATTCATAAAAACATATGGAAATCATCAATTCATACATAATATAATATAATTCAAACATTAGAATCATTTTTGAAAGGAACCCATGACTTTGGAATCAAACCCTAACTTTTGGGGATTTCTATCTTTGAAATTGGAATTTTGAAGGGACTCCATGGATGAATACCTACCATACCTTGATTACAAAGCCCTATGAGTTTGGTGTAAAGAACCTTGCTTCTTGGACCCTAGCTTTTCTCTTTCTTCTTCTTCTTCTTTGAACTTTCTAAAGAGAAAAGTTTTGGAGAGGATGAACTTTTGGGAATATAATTTGGGTCTTGGGAATTAATGAATTAAATTATGCGAATAAAGGGTTAAAAACACTTCTATAGGTGTACTAGAACTATACAGAACGAATTTACTTCATACTAACTTAAAAAGAAATTACCTAAAATAACCCCCACTTTAAGTGGGGTGCCCAAGCCTCACGACCAACCTCATGAGCCATCAAGGGCACCACGGCCTTTGAAGATGCTTGTGGTCCCTAGACCAGTAGCTATGATACCTTGACAAAACATCGCGCAAGGTGAAGGCAACACCCACAAGCCTTCCCACGAGCCGTGGTCTTCACCACTGACCGTAAAGTGGCTCGTGAAGGTGAGCCAACCTTGGGGAAGCCTTGGTGAGCTACTGCCTCACCACCACGGTGTCACCACGACTCATTGTGGCCACCACAAGCAGTGAATGCTCTTGTGGTCAAGGGCAATGCCTTGGCAGCTTGGGGCAACCTTGGCTCTTGCCCCTTTGCCTTGGCTCATGCCCTCTACCCTTGACTTGTAGCCCTCAAACTTAGCCCTATTTAGCCTACTAAACTACAGGGTGTTATAATTCACCTCATCAAATTTGCACACACATGTCAATAAAACAAGAGCACTATTTAAATCATCACTATTGATCACAACTGACACTCGAATTAGCAAGAGAAAAACCATATTCACAGACATTAAAAGGTGGCAAATTTTTAAAATGGGGTAAAAACCACATTCACATTAATAACAATAGACTGAAAGCACATTCAAACATTAAAAACAATGGAATGAAAACAAATATATATCAATCACAAGATACGATCCAACATTCACAAAACAAAGACAACAATATCCACAAAAACAACCCAAAAGAGGTAGGAATGGAAATACCTCACCCCGCCAAACAAATCTAGCAATTTTCCTAAAATGCACAAATAAAATGAAATAGTCTAAAATTAATAGAAACGGAGTTAGAAGGATCATCCTGCCAGGCTAAGCCTGGGTGAAGTCTGCGTGCCAGTGACTCCATCTGTTGGGGCATCAGTGCCTAGCTCATCAGCATCCTTTGCTCCAATGGAGCCCACCATCGACATCTCTCTGAGTGATGCCTCAATCGATGACTGAACCATGGACCCCTCAAGGTCCTTCAGATCATCGTACATAGCAGCATCACGGACACCCAGCTCCTCCTCATCAGTCTCCGCCTCAGACTCATCAACTATGTCCTTTCTATCAACATCTCTGATTGTAGTAACCAGAGGGATCAATAAACTATCTAGGAACTCTGCACTCAGGATGTCGGGAATCTAAAGTGTGTCAAACAGTATCGTAAAATATGTGGACTTCAACTCGTCCAAATCCTTCTGCAGCCCAACAATATCGGCCTTCAAGGCTATTATAATAATAGAATCACCCCGACCCTGCTCACAAGCCTCAACCCTAACAATAAGGGCATCCAATGCGAGCATGTGGCCATTAATCAACTCCATATGCTATATCATCTCAGCCTAATCGGGGCCATGGCGCCAGCAATCACCCGCTCTATCTACCCTGGCACAATGTCCTCTACCCAAAAGGAACACACATGAGTGGAATGGGCTAAATTACCCATCTTGTAAAACATGACCTGGGTGATAGGGGTCGGAAGGCAGTAGAAGTAGCAGTAGCAGCAGTGGGAGGGGGTACAATAGATGGCCAGAAGAAGTAGAAGTACAAGGACCCAATATACTTGTAGGCTCACTAGCCTGGGGAGAAAGTATTGCCTCATTCAGAAACGTATCAACATCAGCTACTAGTGATTTGTCTATCGGTATAGCTCTCTTCTTATCTGACTCATCCCTCAAAATACTCAGTCTCGATCCGTTAGATGTTAGAAGAAGAAGTGGGGTCACCTCCACATCTATCTTCTCATTCATAGGGACACGGGATCGCCTGCATAGCTCGGTGATCAGCACTAGAAAGGTAAGAGAAGTTTTCCTCTTCTTGGCCCTCATGGCCATCTCTTGCTCCACGAGCAGACCTATATTCGGAATATGTCCATCCATAATATATCCTAGACACGGAGCCTTCGGATATCGGAGGATCGATTCATTTTGTGAAGGCATAATTATGCTGCTAATAAACCCGAACCAGTATCTGGTAGCCACGTTCAGGTCCTTCTTCTCAATCGGTGCTCCAACTACAATCCATCTTGGTGTTACATCAAAAACTAGGGGTGCCAACCAATTATTTATATCATATAGGGTCTTCTTCTGGATAAGCTCACTATAGCAATGCATGAAGTCTGATGAACACCCGAGTAATGCATTTATATCTGAGTTGTTGCACTTCACTTTTCGGCCCCGGACCATGACATCTACCGGTTTAAATGCACTGGCCTTCTTTTTTCCTTTAGGTACCAGCACCCCATAGGAATAATAAAACTACCAAACTCAAGTAGGAATTTATGGGCCTCAGGGCTTTGCTAAAACCTCAAGTTTGTGGAACTTAATGGTGTTCCACACCTCAGAGTACCTTTCAACTACACCGCCAGTAGACAATGTTTTCTCTTCAAGAATAGTCCTCAAACCTTTGGACTTTATCCTGTTGAGTGACCGGGGTGGAGGAACCCGAGCTAGAGGAGGAGCCTGCACAATTGTCTGAACTGGAGGTGGGGGATGTATAGGAGGCATCGGGATCCTAGAAGGATCATTCATTTCCTTAGAGCGTAGCTCCGCTCTCCTACCTTGTAGGATTTGGTCATCTTCCAGCTCAAAGACGGATGTCGGAGAACTGCCCTCAGAGTGGCCCTCATCCTAAAAAATGGTTAGGTGAGTGGCATTAACACCCTCACTATCGAAGCTCCCCTCCACTGGTGTAGGTAGTACAGGGCCTTTTCCTTTGCCTTTTCCCCCTTGTAGAGGAAGTTTGGAAACAGGAGCTCGGGAGGCTGCAGTCTCTTCATCAATCACGATCCCTCTTGCCCGCATGTGGGGTGGTTGATTTCTGCCAGCGACCTTTGGTCTATCCATTTCTACAAAACAAAAACACACACGTTAGATGCAATCCAAAAAAAAAATCAAAGTTATAATCGTGCAGAAAAGACCCGTTGAATTGATCGGCGAGTCGCTGAACCCAATCGGCAATCCAAGTCGGGCTTACTAAAGTTCCAGAGTAAAATCATTCAAAGTTAAGCACAGGTCGGCGATGTTTAGGGCCATTCGGTGGATCTCTGACACCATTCGACAAACTAGAAGTATCTCGCCGAAAGTTAAAAAATAAAATCAGGAATTAGGTGCGGAGAAGGGTGATCAGAAGGGACTTTCGGCGAGATCAGACGTATCGCCGAAAGTTACATAACTCAAGCCAACAAAAATAGAGAATTTAAAGGCGATCGAGGGGCTTTAGGGGAACCACTCAGGAGCTCGACCCAGCTCGCTAAATAGTCCAACCTGCCATATTTTCACCCCAACCTTTAAAATCTATCCTGCAGCCCACGAAACTAAAATTAAACTATTATTAGGGTACTCAGACATCCCTCGATTTGGCCAATATTTGCCAATCAACGTTTTTTCCCTTAAGAATGACGTCAAACGCTCTATCATTAGGCAAAACCCAACAATTAGCACAATTCGAGATTACTCAGACTTCACCCAAACTAGACCTATAAAAAAATCAACACAACCCATAAAATTTATAATGCTAGACACAAGATTTTACGACTTAAGGGCCATTAACATCAATTAAAACACTATATAATTAGGCATTATCACAAACAATAAAAAAAATTCATTTACGCCATAAAAACAACTACACAATGATCATACCATCAATTACATCAAAATTTAAAGATGGAGTTGGATTACATACCTGAGATGCAAAGAATATTTGTTATGCTAGGATAGTAATGAATTTAACAATCCACCGAGTAAACGATCCCAAACAAAAAATAAGAAACTAGTACAAAAGTAAAAAGATGAGTGGTTGTGAAAGTATGGAAGTTGAAAAGTGTTAAATAAGGGAAGTTTTTGAAATGAAAACGGTTTGGCCTTAATGACTCTGAAGTTCGCGCGTCAATCGGTGATCATGAATTACGTTGCCGACCCGCTCGGTGATGTGCCGAGTGGTACTTTAGTCCGCCAAGTTTTACAGAACCTCTAGC
This sequence comes from Solanum microdontum, assembly GCA_036250385.1. Taxonomy (NCBI): domain Eukaryota; kingdom Viridiplantae; phylum Streptophyta; class Magnoliopsida; order Solanales; family Solanaceae; genus Solanum; species Solanum microdontum. Next base: position 9,102 of record JAJONQ010000700.1, read on the forward strand.
ATAATGGATGGTTCAAACAGCGGTCCAAGTCGGTCTTGCCGACCTGTTCAACGAGTCGCTGACCGGACCTTTGGCTCGCCTACTGCTCATTTTCCCACAATTTCACATTTTCAACCTACACATTCACCACCCATTATTCAAAAGAAATATGAAAACATCAAAAACATGGGTTGTCTGCCGACCTGTACAATGAAGATATTGAAGGTTCATTCTTAAGATTGACCATTATGTCACTCAGCAACCCTCCTTTATGCCTTGGATTCAAATGAGTTGAGATTTGACCCATTTGTGTCTCCAGCTGTTTGATGGAAACTGAGTGAGAGGTCACCATCAGATTGAGAGTTGAGACGTCTTCTTTCCTTTCCTTCAAACTTTTGTCGACCCTTCCACTATTGTGAGAATGCGTGAAAGCATATCTTCCGTACGAAAACTCTCCTATTCAACCCTTTGCTCTTTAGGCTTTTGACGCTCATGGGGACCATGTATCTCTCCTTGTCCTTATCTCTCTCCTTCCAATTAGTTCCAAGATCATGCCATTCCCTTTCACGGTCTCTCCAACAGTCATCACGCTCTCTATTTCAACCTTGATTCCCGCCCGGCCTTGGATAGTTCAGACGTAAACCACCACCTTGATTTTCAAGGAAACTTACTTCCTCATTATATAAAGCCTTTAAGTGTACATCATCGAGGTTCACCCCACTAACACCAACAACATTCACAACTCTAGTACCACTACCCATGACATTTTTTGATAAAAGATCTAATTGGGTCATCATTTTAGCCATGTTTTGGTCCCGCTCTTGGTCTTTTCCTATTTGTTCTTTGGTTATCCTATAAGTCAAAGGAGATACATGATCCTCTCTTGTGTACCAAGCCCGATTGATCTTTCTCATACATTAAACAAAGTAGATGCAATATCAAAAGACTGCTGCATGATACTTTCACAGACAAGTTGATCAGCCACCCCTTTTGTTCACCGAGTCTAGACTCCTATAGAAATGATGTAGCAAGATGTTGTTGGGGAGTCCGCGAGTCGAACATTGGAGTACCAATTTTTGAAATCGTAGACAAGTCTCATGAATTGGCTCACCATTCAAGTATTTGAAGCCTTGGATATTATCTCTCAATGACATCATCCTCGAAGGAGGAAAGAACCTTATGTAGAACGCTTCGGTCAATTCATCCCAAGTGGTGATTGAGTCCCTAGGTAGGTTGGGTAACCATTTGGCAGCCTCCCATCAGAGGAAAAGTGAACAATCAGAGTCTAGCTGACTCTTGGGATATGTTCTTGAATTAGAAGAGACCACAAACATCCACAAAAATCCTAATATGGTCATGGGGATCCTCATGAACCAAGCCTCCAAATAACCCTTTAATTTGCAAGAGTTGCGACATCATGCTTGTCACATGGAACATCGTATTTCCCACGACCGGAGCTAACCGGATAGCACCTACACCTCCAAATGTATATCATTCACATTGTTCAAGTTGCCAATATTATCATTTTGGCCCAGCTGGCTAGCATTGCTTCTGTTGACACTCATTCTGTCACCAGCTCAAAGGCAACAAACAAGAACAAACAGCAAATTGGTTCAACTACAACACTAGAATATCACAAACAAACTTCAGCGAGAGAATTCTATAACACCACTCACCGGCAGCGGCGTGATTTTTGATTAATGCTCAACTACACCTCATCCAATAGTAGGTGTAGGCGGTCGTAATCTAGTATAAAATCCAACAAAGACTTGGGGTCGAACCCACAGTGAGCAATACAGTATGGAATTCAATTACAAAGTAAAGCTTATGGTCTAATCACTTATAGAAGTAGACATTATCGAAACCAATAAAAGTAAGTTAATGGTTTGACAATAAATGTCAGATAGGGTGAGGGGGGTTTAAAAGTGTCAATTATCAACTACAACAGTTACGAAAATGGGAGAGTAGATAGAGATTCTCAGGGATGTGATCAAATATTAGCTAATGTCACTGTATGGGTAATTGAAATTTACTAATAATTGCTAAATCTCAGTGGGTAGGCTAGACTATATATGCAATAGCTTTATCTCGAACAACTACTACGATTCAAGTGAGTTCTATCAAACCTTGACAAGCATGACAATATAAGCAGCGAAATACCTCAATTTATCTACTCTCTCGAGCTAGATATCTAGGATTGAATTAAGATTCACTCTCTCGAGCTGAACCCACAACAACCCAATTGCTACAATCATCAATCGATAACCTTAGTTCTAGAACCTCTCTCTCAAGCAAGCCCAGAACACTAAGTTAGAATTGCATTGTAACTACAATTCATGAGTTAATACACAATTATCAATCAAACCCACTTTAAAACAACATTTAAACTAGTAAACAACAATACCCATAAGCTAATCAAAACAAATATTCACATGACCACACACCAAGAATTGGGGTTTTAGCCACACTTCACAAAAGGATGAAATCAATACCAATTACGTTCTTCATAATCTATGTATTGCAATGTGCGTCTTTACAATGAGCCAAAATGCTAAGTACTGAAAACCCAACTCAAAATCTACTAGAAAATTCCTTAACCCAAGTAAAAACAAAGTTTCTAACAAAGGTTCAAAGTTCTACAGTGGAAAAATTACGCAGGAAATGACTTTATCCTTTTTCTGCTTTTCAAAATTCAACTTATACGTTCTAAAAAATTTCCCTTCAAGATCAAATGGCAAAGTAAGTTGAGTGTCACCGACCAGGTCGGCGATGTTCCAATAGTCACCATCTATCGCCTTCACGCGTTGTCTCTTCAACCTCAGAGTTTTGTACAGGATCGAGGTCGTCGATTAATTCGGTGGTCCACCGATTGTCCATGTCCATCGCCATATTGGCTTGTTCCCCAGAGTTGGCATACTGGAACTTTGGGCGAGCTGAAAAGCCACTCAGATGTTCACCGAGTGGTCTTGGCGATCACAAGGATTGGTTTTCTTCAACTTCTCCAGCTTTTCTCACTTTTTTTTCCCGATAATGTCCTTGCCTTGCTCATTTACCTTCATTACTGCAAATCAACATTTTAACATCAGTTTGAAGCATAAATTAGGCATTGAGGACAATAAACTCTGAAATAAAACCCTAAATGAGTCAAAATCTTAGACTCATCAATATGCATCAAAAGTAAAGACTTTCATCATACTAGTGACAACATCTGGCAAATTCTTTTGCTCTTGGTGGCTAGTGATAGCATACAGATGGTTTGCTCATCTGCGTGTCCCTAAAGTAGCTCTTCTAGTTGTAGCTCTTTCTTCTGAAGTCACTGAAGAAGATTGGACTTTATTTCCCCATTACTATTACAATGCATGTTCTTAAGGCACTCTCTCCGGAAGTGACATGTCTAACTACACTTGAAACAGCTAGTGGAGCCATCATAACATGCTCCTAGGTGGTTTCTACCACACATAGCATTTGTAGGAGTCCAGTTGGCCCCTTATGCCACACTAAATTGAGATTGAGCAGGTCGAGCTCTGACGTTTTGCGAATTCTGATTCCTGAACTCACCTCTGTTCTTTGGTGTAGGTGCACTAGCAGATGATGGTGCAAGTCCAGTTGTCTTCTGTTTAAAAGATGACCAGTTAGCATTACCAACCTTCTATTGTCTAGACTTATTACCTGTTGTCTTAGCCTTCTTGCTGCAGAATTCTTCCTTATCTGGAAACTTGTTTTCCTCAACTTGTTGCACATAGATCATAAGCCTTGTTATATCTATGTCCCCTATCAACATAGCAGTCTTACCTCTTTGCTTGACAAGTGGGATAGTTAAGACACAAATAGACTCATCCTTCTCCTCATATCAGCAACCATCTCCAGAGCATAACGTGATATTTGAGTGAACTTAAGGATATACTCATGCACACTCATGGACTCCTGCTTAAGAGTGAGAAATTCTCTGACCTTTGCCTCTCTCAGCTCACGAGAAAGAAACGCCCCATGAAGGCACTTTGAAACATAGCCCAGCTCACAATTAGTCCCATTAAGTCCATCTCTTTGTCCATTGGTCATACCATATCCTAGCACCACCCTTGAGTCGGTATGCAGCTAATTCCACATGTTCGGCATCAGCAATGTGCATAACCTAAAACACCTTCTGCAGTTCCTCCATAAATTTCTATGCATCCTCAATGACAATTAACCCTCTGAATTCTGGGGGGATTTATCCTCAAGAACTCACAGATCTTTTATGTACCTGCCACATCCTGACGAACCATTCTTTGTTAATCAGCTTTGTTGGTCACCACTTGACTAGACATTCGGATAGCATCCTGGAACTCAGTATTAGTGACCTCTCATAGGGGTTGCACTTCTGGTGCATTGGGTACCCTTTGATCCTGAGGATCAACATTTCTCCTAGCGGGATGATCTCGAATAGCTCTTTGTGGAGGCATGATCTGAAAAGATACCCGCTAGCATGAATTAAAGGAAACTTTTATAGAGTTGAACTCTATCACACGAAAAGAGTAAGAATGAAGTAAATTTTTTCCTAAATTTCATAGCCTCCAAATTATAGATGTGGTGCGCTTCACACCTATAACAAGGACTCTATAGACATGGCTACATAGACACCCTTGGCCTCTTGAATTTTGTGGTCTGATACCAATTTTCTCACGCCTCGAGTCCACATCCTTGACGTTGTTGGCACTCGAGAACCATCGCCTATCCCCAAGCGAACCTTTGCCCTTCCTCAAAACTCAGTGGAAGACTTACTCAAATATATAGGAACCTCAAACGTTACCCAACTCATAAAGATATCTTTACTAAAAATAGTTTAACTCACAACTATCTGAAATACTCAAATGAACATAAGTGTTCAACTCAAAGTCTTTCAAACATTACAAGGGAAATGGAAAAAGACTCCTCAACTAGTATTGTTTATTAAACCTCTAAAATACTATGATGAAAGTTTGGACAAGACCCAGGACATCCTAACAAACTGGAAAGTAAATGTGGAACCCTCCGGAAGCAAAGAGGCTCACGAAAGCTAGCTGGGACTGTAAGTGGTATCAACGGAGCACATGTTAATGACCCTGAATACCTATTTTTGCATCATGAAAAGATGCAGGCCAAATGGTGTTAGTTCATTGAATGTTAAGGGGAACCCTGAAACATAATCCTAAGCTGGAACTGATAAAAAGGAAGACATACTCACCTCATCTCAACTTAACTCAACAATACTGAACTTAACTTAACTCAAGTCAAGAATACTCAACTCAATATGGAAGCAAAATTAAAGATGCAATTTATATAAAGCTTTTAAAACAATAGATAATAAGTCGATGTATATAAAAATATACAATAGTAAATTTTCCTTTTATTTGAGAGATTCTCTAACCGACAACCATCACTATGAGCTACGTGATGATAAGTCGTCTCACCCATGCTGCCAGAAATGTCCTATACCTTGTTAGAGTAAAGGACTTCCTCAAATAAATATATCCACTAAACTATGCTTAAAAGCAATAAGGAATCATATAGAAAGTATGATCCTTTACCCATGTTGGTATACATGATTTATGAGGATTTTGAGTTGTCTGAACTCATCTCAATTTCGGTGATCAATACTACTCCCAATAATATACAACTCATGCTCATATGTTTAAAAATAGAACTCTTCTTCAATTTTAGATTATTACTAAAAAGATCCACTTAAAAGAGGTGATGCTCAAGACTCCTCATAAACTCATTTAGAAATCAATGTTTCTCTCCATTTAAATGTAAAAGTGTTACATACTTGGGAATACTGAGGTCCCTTGTACTCATTTACTCTAGTCTTAAAACAAGTTATAAATAATTGTAGAAGACTTCTCAAAAGGACTTTCTCGAACTCCCCTCTTAACTTTACCTTGAATTTGGAGTGAATTTAAGTGTTATGATTAGAATGCGGGATATCTCAATGATTAAGGAAGGTTTAGATAATTGATAATAAGAAACGAGCGAAAACACAAACTGGAGAACACTGGCATGACGTGTATGATGAATTAAATTTTTAGTCGCGAAATAATTTTTTCAGACAGAGGACTCAATATCCTCTCCGCGATGCAGAGAGGGGCTGACTATTCTGAAGATGAAATTTTAAAACTTCTCTGTGGCGCGGACATGTGCATATAATTTTGCCCGATCTTTTCTTCCTCTCCCAAACTTGATTCAATTCATACCCAACACAATTTCATGGTCCAATTTCACGAAATTTCACAAACCCAAAACATTTTCAATGAAACTGGCCCAAAACTCTGTCAAGAGACTCAACTCATTCGCAAAACTCTCACCTCAAGGACTCAAAGACCTCCATTATCAACTAAACTCAAGAACTTCTCAAGAACTCAATAATTAACTTTTCATGGTTAATATTTTATGTGATTGGCGTGAGGACGAACAAATCCAACACTATGAAAGCTTACATAACTTGTAAGAACTATATTCTTGGAGAAAATCCTCAAAGCTTGCAAGAATCTTGAATGTTCTTCTTTTTCTCCTCTTGAACTTCTCTCTACCAAAACTCTATGCTCTTTTGGAATGACTAAAACCGATTCCAATTAGTTTAGACCCCTAAAAGGCTGAAAAACAAACCATGAAGTTCCCTTCAAGGCATCAAACCCAATTTCATCAATTCTAGGTTAGAAACATGGAATAGGCATAGGTCTATGTAATTTCATCCTAAAAACATGTAATCCTACCAATTCTATCATAAAAAATCATAATCCACTCAATTGGATCAATATTAGTCATAACCCACAATATTGGAAGAAACCCTAACTAGAATTGGGGATTTTGACTTCTCAATTGAGGAATCTTGAGGGACTCCGTAGGAGAAAGGATCTCATGGATGAAAAGTCATCATACCTTAGTCACAAATCCCACAAAATCATGAAGTTTGGGAGACTTGATCTTGACCTAGCTTCAATCTCTTTCTTCTTCTTATACCTTCTAAAGAGAGAATATTTGATAGAGAGTTTAGGTTTTCTTTTGGGAATTGAGAGAATGACTTAAATAGGTGAATTTAGGGGTATAAATTACTTATATAGCTGGTCTAGGTTTAAGCAAAACAACACCACATTGATTTAAATAAAATCGTAAAAGACCCTTATTCCTAAAATTAACTGGCAGTCGAGGACCTACGGACCCTCGACTGAAAGACCATCGACCGGACAACGGACTGTCCTGCACATCCATCATTTGGTGGTTAGAGACTGAGTTATGGGACTTGGACCTATAGATCTTCGACCACAGACCGTGGTCTGACCGATGGTTCGTTGGTCAACCGCAGTCCTGAGGTTTGAGTCAAGTTGAGGTGCCCCAACCACGGACCCTACCTACGGTCCGTGGTCCCAACCATGGCCTGTGAGTGGCCACCGTTGGTTGGCACCTGCAACTTTTCAGAAAGCTGCTATTTTACCACTTTTGAATCTGGGGTGTTACATTATCTCCCCCTTGGGATCATTCGTCCTCGAATGAGATTCTAGGCACATTTCTAAATTAAAAGACTCAAAACTAGCAGCCCATCATGCATGCACCTCATCAAAATGCACACAACCGACAAGGAAACATCAACTCCAAGCTAAACATACTCAATGTACCATATGGAAGTAGGAACTACATCTAACAACCCAATATGCATGAAATTTCGGATTTCTTACACTAAATGAGGAACTGGCATATCCAAACTCAAAAGCAATGCTCAACACAATCTCATGGAGCCTAAATGAAATTTATGCACCAAGTACATAATCAAGGAGGGAATCTCCACTCCAAGATAAGGCATGTTCAACAACTCATCTCATGAAGTCTATAGGCAACTCATACTTAATGCATAACAACTTGAGGGACAAATACATCATAAAAGCCATTTTTTGTTTCAAAACTTAAGCTTTTTCATGAACATGCATAAAACAAGGAAATCATGGAAATACACAAAAACACACATGACTTCAACAAGAGCAACCGAAGAGAAAAGTCATTAGCTCAAGCTACAGTAGGAGCAAAAAGATGATGATATCAGGACATCATATTAGCCTTGGCCTCCCAAGTAGCACCCTCAACTAGATGGTTTATCCATAATACTTTGATGGAAGCAACCTCTTTGTTCCTTAATTTCTTAATTTGCCGATCTAGAATCTCAACCGAAAATTCTTCGCAAGAAAGTCCTAATCCTTCTAGGGGGACTATGGATGTAGGATCTCCAACATATTTTTTCAACATAGAGACATGGAAAACCGGATGCACCAATACAACCTCATTTGGCAAATCAAGCTCATATGCAACCTTACCAACACACCTCAAAATTTCATATGGGCCTACAAAATGGGGACTAAGTTTCACTTTCTTACAAAACCTCATTACACCCTTCATGGGTGAGATTTTCAAGTAAACCCAATCAAGCACATCAATATCAAGGTCTCTCCTTCTAACATTCGCATAAAACTTTTGTCTACTTCGGGCCGTTTTCAACCTTACTCTATGAGTCAAACTTTCTCAATAGCCTCATAAACTAACTCGGTTCCTATCAAGGCAACCTTACCCACCTCAAACCAACCTATAGGATATCTACACCTCCCACCATAAATACCCTCAAACTGAGCCTTACAATTACTAGAATGGTAGCTATTATTATAGGAAAATTCAATCAAAGGCAAATGATCATCCCAATTTCCCTTGAAATCAATCACACCACCTCTCAACATGTCTTCCAATGTTTTGATTGTTCGTTCATTTGCCCATCAGTTTGGGGGTAAAAATATGTGCTAAGCTTAACTGTAGTCCCAAGACCCTTTTGGAAAGACTTCCAAAACTGAGAAGTAAATTGAGTACCCTTATCAGAGATAATGAGGAAGGGCACTCCATGCAACCTTACCATCTCCCTCAAATACAACTTAGCATAATCTTCTGTTGAATAGGAAACCTTGACGGGAATGAAATGGGCCGACTTCGTCATTCGGTCTACTATAACCCAAATCAAATCATATTGGTCCCGAGTGCGTGGCAACCCTACTATGAAGTCAATATTCAAATCTTACCACTTCCAAATAGGAATGCTAATGTCTTGGGATAAACCTCCTAGTTTCTGATGCTCAACCTTCACTTGTTGGCAATTAGGACACTTAGCCACAAATTCCGCAATGTCCTTTTTAATCCCATTCCACTAATAGATCTCCCACAAAGCACAGTACATCTTGGTGGCTACTGGTTGAATAGAATATCGAGAGCTATGGGATTCTGATAGGATTTTTTCCCTTAAGTCATCAACATTAGGAACACTTAAATTACCTTGATATCTAAGGACACCATTTCCCCCTTGGGAGAAAGACTCAACGGACTTTTTAAGTACCACTTCTTTCAATTCTACCAAAGTCAGATCAAGACATTGCTTTTCTTTAACATCAGCCACAAAAGATGACTCTGACCCTTTATGAACCATAACACCACCCTTGGTAGAGTCTTCCAATCGAACATCCAACGGGGCCAATATATGGACATCTCGGGCCAACTCTTTTCTATCATCATCAACATGTGCAACATTACCCATCGATAGTTGACTAAGAGCATCTGCTACTACATTCGCCTTTCTGGGGTGATAAAGAACACTCGTATCATAGTCCTTCAATAATTCTATCCACATTCTTTGGTGAAGATTTATATCTTTCTGGGTAAACACATATTGTAAATTCTTATGGTCGATGAAAACATCAACATGGACCCCATACAAATAATGCCTCTAAATCTTTAAGGCAAATACTACCGTCGCTAATTCAAGGTCGTGGGTAGGATAGTTCTTCTCATGAACATTAAGTTTCCTTGATGCATAGGCAATCACTTTACCATTTTGTATAAGCACACATCCCAACCCAACTCTAGAGGTGTCACAATATACCACAAATCCAACCATACCTTCCGGTAAACTCAACACCATAGCGGAAGTAAGTCTATCTTTCAATACGTGGAAACATTTCTCACAAGCATCCGACCATATAAACAAGCCCTTCTTTTAAGTCAAAGTTGTCAATGGAGAGGCAATTGTAGAAAACCCCTCAACAAATCTTCTATAATAACCAGCCAAATCCAAGAAACTTCGAATGTCTATCGGTGATAGAGGTCTAGGACAACTCTTGACTGCATCCATCTTTTTTTGATCTACCTCAATACCCTTGCTTGAAACTATATGGCAAAGAAAAGTTATGGACCTTAACCAAAATTCACATTTACTATACTTTGCATAGAGTTGTTGGTCCTTGAGAATTTGCAATGCAATCCTCAAATGATCAATAAGCTTATTCTCACTTCTCGAATAAATAAAAATATCATCTATGAACACAATTATGAACATGTCGAGGTATTGTCTAAACACCCTATTCATCAAATCCGTGAATGTCATCGAGGCATTAGTCAAACCAAAGGACATCACCAAAAACTAATAATGACCATATCGGGTTCTAAAAGCCATTTTTGGAATATCTTATTCTTTCACCCTCAATAGTTGATAACCCGACCGGAGATAAATTTAGGAGAAATAACTTTCCCCTTGAAGTTGATCAAATAAATCATCTATTTTTGGATGAGGATACTTGTTCTTAATGGTCACTTTGTTCAATTACAAATAATCAATACACATATGGAGTGAACCATCCTTCTTCCTAACAAACAATACTGGAGAACCCCATGGAGAGATACTAGGTCGGATAAAACCCTTATCCGACAAATCCCTCAACTTATCCTTCAACTCCTTAAGTTCTGTCGGAGCCATTCTATAAGGAGGAATAAAAATGGGTTGTGTATCTGGGAGAAGGTCAATTTTGAAGTCTATTTCCCTTTTGGGAGGAATACTGGGTAGATCATCGGGAAATACTTCCGGAAACTCATTACAATGGGGACCGACTCGAGAATAGGGATTTCGGAATCCATATCCCTCACCCTTACTATATGATAGTTACAACCCTTAGAAATCATTTTCCTAGCTTTAAGGTAAGAGACAAATTGACCTCTAGGCATAGAATTTCCCCCCTTCCATTCAAGGATAGGCTCATTTGGAAATTGAAATCTGACTACACGGGTTCTACAATCTATAGAAGCATAACAGGAATGTAGCCAATCCATCCCAAGGATAACATCGAAGTCTATCATATCAAGCTCTACCAAATCTACAGTAGTGACTCTATGGGATAAGGAAATGGGACATCTTATATAGACCCTTTTTGCCACCATTAAATCACAAACAGGGGTAGAGATAGAAAAAGGTTCTAACAACACATCGGGAAGCATATCAAATCTCATAGCCACATAGGGCATCACAAAAGACAAAGTAGAACCGGGATCAACTAAAGCATACAGATCTCTTTGGAAGACTTTTAACATACCGGTCACCACATCCAGGGAACTCTCTTGATCACCTCTAGTCTAGAGTGCATATAAATGGCGTTGCTTGGGAGCATTCCCACCAGAACCACTTAGACCGAATGAACGGTAGGATTGAGCCATACGATGAGTATCTCCCCCATTCTTAGCCACCGAAGGACAATTCCTTTTTTTGTGATCCGTCTTCCCACAACTAAAGCAAGCATTAGAACCCGCTGAACACTACCCTTTATGATTTCTCCCACAATTAGCACAAGTAGGCATCAACGACCTATTACCATCTCCTTGAGGTTTTGGGTTAGACAACGTCTCATTATTAGGCCTTGGAGGAGCATTAGAAGAACCTTTCCTGGAGAACTTTTGCCGAAACCTTGAATGACCCCGTCCACCAGACCTAGAATGTGAAAAGTTACCATCGTCCACTCTTTCCCTCGTTTCCTTCCTAGATCATTCCTTGAGCTTTTCCTCTTCAATTTATTGGTCATGTACCATAAGGTGAGAAATGTCCATGTTAAGGACAAACATAGCGGTGTGGCACTCCTTGACTACCATGTCGGACACACCCAACACAAAATTATTCATCTTGGACCTATAATCCACCACAATAAAAGAAGTATATTTGGACAATTGAGTGAACAGCAAGGAATACTCCCTCACACTCATATTTCCTTTCCTAAGATAAATGAACTCAAGCACTTTGGCCTCTCTCATCTTAAGAGGGAAGAATCTATCAAGAGAAGAACTTTTGAACCTTTCCCATTCTATGGGATCCACTCCTTCTTGCCTTGCCTCTTTCCATTGATTGAACAAAATCTTAGCAACACCTTTGAGTTGATAAGTGATATACTGTGAGTTTACAGTATTTTGATACATTTCACTTAAGAGTTATGTGTGTCTAGGGACATTTTGTATTGAAAATAATGTTTTGTGTGTTATGTTTGTAGGAAATAGGCTTTGACACGGTTGAGTGAGATGACAGCTGAAAATCTGTACAAGTGGCCACCCACGGAAGTGACCTACAGACCATAGGTCCTGTGACGGTCCGTCGATGGGTAGGCGTAGATGGGATCATCAGGGAAGTCTAACCAAGTGTGGAACCAGGAAGCAATCCCAGACCGTAGGTCGACCTACGGGCCGTCCTGCACATCCGTAGAAGGTGTTCAGAGAGTTGAAGTTCCAGTACCTAATTAAAATCCTAAGTGTGGAAGGTTCCAGCTGTGTTGGAAAATTTCTAAGTGTTGACCAATGAAAGGGACCTACGGACCGTAGGTCGACCCACGGTTCGTAGGTTGAGTCGTCAATCAAAACCAAGTCCTTGAAGTTTATTTCCTAATTTTGTTTCCTTTTTGTTTAGGACATATTTTTCTATAAATAGGGTATGTAAACCTCATTTTTGGGGGTTAGACATTATTGTTTACTTTTAGTTCTTGATATTTTCTTTGGGAATTAACTTGAAACTTTAGCAATTTCATTTCTGGATTTTAGTTTATACGATTGTCTTTGAAATTCAATTTGAAATTACGGGTTTTTTCTACTCTAAACATAAGTTCATGAATTCTTCTCCCACTTCTACCTCCAGGGCACACATTCGCGGTGACTAGCAGCCTGATGCAGATGCTTACAGCAAAGGGGTTTTTTTTTGTATGGCTTCGAAAGATCTGCATGAGCACATGGCCAAGTTGAGGAGTGTCTGCAGGAGTTGTGTGGGACTACTGGAGTTGATTATGAAAATCATAGGGTTGAGAGTTTTCCCTATATCATTGACTGGAGATGTTGCGGTGTGGTTTTCTGAGCTTCCATACAACTCAATTCATACATGGGACCAATTGCACAAGGTGTTCATGGAAGAGTATTTTCCGTTGCCCAAGAAGCTGAATCACAAGGACAAACTAAACAAATTTTTAGCACTACCTGGAGATCTGTGAGTAGTTCATGGGATAGGTTCACTGCATTCATAAAAAGTGTTACGAATCACCGCATTGATGATGAGTCACTGAAGGAGTACTTATTAAGAGGTCAGGATGACAATAGCAAGGTTGTATTGGATACTATTGTTGGGGGATCATATGGTGAGTGCACTTTTGATGAGATCGTTGATAAATTAGAGAAAATTTCTTGAAATAATAAAGCATGGAGCACTAGAAAGTCGGACACCGAAAGAAACACTTTTGCAGTTCAAGCTGCACCTAGTCAATCTGCCGATTACATTCGTGAGAAGATAACTCAGATGAGGACAGAACTTGGGTTGGAATTGAAGCATGTGAGCGGAGGAGCAAAAAACATGAGTGTGGTAAACTACTTGACTAGAACTCCACCACCACCAGTTGAAGAATGCTACTATGAGGAGGATACTTATTTGGTGAATGATTAGATGGGGGGTTTACGAGCCAATGCCCAAGGTTCCAACTTGGATAATTGGCACCAAGGGCAATGAAACCAAGGTCGGAACTATGGTAACTACAACTGAGAGGGTAACTATGTTCGGGATGGGAACTACAATCGCGACAATAACTACAACCGGAACAACTATGGCAACAGAAATGATAGAGTTGGGCCTTATGTTCCACCTGCAAATCAGGAATCTGGCAATAGGGAAGCTGGGGGTAGTATGTCACATATTGAGGATATGATGAAGAAGATGACGAAGAGGTTTGATACGACTGATGAGATTGTGAAAGAGATGTGAAACGACTTGTCTGGAATTGGTCAAAAAATTGATGCCCATACAGTGTCGATCAAGCAACTTGAGTAGCAGATGAATCAGTTGCCCACTACAGTAAACCCATATCAGCCTGGCACACTTCCTAGTAACACCATCCAGAATCTAAAAAATGATAGGCATTGTATGGCAGTCACTACTCGAGGGGGTAAACATACCATTGATCCGCCTATGCCGCCTGAGGTTGAAATTGTGGTTGAAAAAGATGATGATGAGATTGAGGTTACTGAAGAGTCCAAGAATGCTACAGAGAAGTAAGTAGAGGTAACCCAAAAAGTTTTTCACATGCCTAGACCTCCACCGCTATTCCCACAGAGATTAGTGAAGAAGACTGAAGAAGGAAAATTATGTAGGTTAATTACTATGTTGAAACAGCTTTCCATCAGTATTTTGTTGATAAAGGCTTTGGAGCAAATGTCTGGGTATGCAAAGTTTATGAGGGTTGTTAGCTTTGAGAATGATGAGAGGTTGCAACATTGTTGTGTTATTGCTACTAGGTCACTTGGGCTTAAGAAAGAGGATCCTGGTGCTTTTGCGATTCCTTGTACCATATGGTTGTTGCATTTTGCGAAGGCGTTGTGTGATTTGGGTGCTATCATTAATCTAATGTCATTATCTATTTACAAGAAGTTGGGTTTAGGGGCTCCAAAACCGACTGTGATGTGATTACTTATGGCTGATAGAGCTGTGAAGAAGCCCATTGGTGTTCTCCAAGATGTACTTGTGAAAATGGAGTCGTTTATTTTTCCAGTGGATTTTGTGATACTTGATTGTGAGATTGATTTTGAGATTCCCATCATCCTAGGAAGACCATTCCTTGCTACTAGGCGCGCCTTGGTCGATATGGAGAGAGGGCAGATGAAGTTCTAATTGAATAGTGAACAGGTAACTTTTAATATGTAGGTCTATGAAGCAGGAAAGCGAGCTCAAGTCAATATCAGTGGTGAATCATATTGTAAAGCGAGGGTCGAATGTGTCTATTAAAGAGAGGTTGGGTGTTGATGTACTGGCAGCGGTAATGATGAATTTTGAGGGTGATGGTATTCAAGACTATGATGAATTAGTTGCCGCACTTGATAGGTTCGAATTCCATTCCAAACCAAAGAAATTGGAGTTAGATATGAAGAATCGCGACTCTCCACCCGCAAAACCGTCTGTTGAAGAGGCTCCAAAATTAAAGCTCAAGGCTCTACCATCGCATTTGAGATATGTATTCTTGGGGAGAGATAGTACTTTTTCGATCATCATTACGGCAGATTTGAGTAAGGTGCAAGTTGAGGCATTGATTTCTGTGTTGAAGAGGTTCAAGAGGCTGATTGGATGGACTATTACGGACATTATTGGGATTTCACCTGGCATTTTTTCTCATAATATCCAACTCATGCTTGACCACAAGCCTAGTATCGAGCACCAAAGGAGACTATATCCGCCTATGCAAGAGGTAGTGACAAAGGAAATCATCAAATGGTTGGATGTTGGAGTCATATATCTCATTGAAGATAGTAGTTGGGTTTGACATGTTCAGTGTGTTCCTAAGAAAGGTGGGATTACTGTGGTTGCTAATATGAAAAATGATCTTGTTACGATTCGGCCAGTGACTGGATGGAGAGTATGCATGGACTATCAAAAATTGAATGCTTGGACAGAAAAGGGTCACTTCTCTATGCCGTTCATGGATTAGATGTTGGATCGCCTTGCTGGTAAGGGTTGGTATTGTTTTCTTGATGGATATTTGGGCTATAATCAGATCTCCATAGCTCCAGAAGACAAAGAGAAGACCACTTTCACTTGACCTTATGGGACTTTCGCCTTCAAACGGATGCCATTTTGGTTGTGTAATGCTCCAGCGACCTTCCAGCGTTGCATAATGTCGATATTTTTAGATATGGTGAAGGACACTATTGAGGTATTTATGGATGATTTCTCTGTAGTTGGTGACTCATTTGATGGTTGTCCGATGCATTTGGCTGAGGTACTGAAACGGTGTGAAGAGTGTAATCTTGTGCTCAATTGGGAAAAATGCCACTTCATGGTGAAAGAAGGGATCGTTCTGCATCATCAGATTTCTGAGAAGGGTATTGAGGTTCATAAAGCTAAAGTTGAGGTAATATAAAAGATTCCACCACCTATCTCTGTTAAAGGTGTTAGAAGTTTTCTTGGGCATGCAGGCTTTTATAGGAGGTTCATCAAGGATTTCTCCAAAATTGCACACCCATTGTGCAAATTCGTCGAAAATGAGTGTAAGTTTGATTTTGATGACACTTGTCTGAAAGAATTTGGAGAGTTAAAAGAAAAGCTAGTTTCCGTACTATCATTATTTCACCAAATTGGGGGCAACCTTTTGAAGTCATGTGTGATACGAGTGGAGTGGCGCTTGGTGTGGTATTTGGACAGAGGTGAGAGAAGATTTTTCATCCTACTTACTATACCAGCAAAGCTCTGAATGTGGAACAAATGAACTATACGGTGACTGAACAAGAACTCCTTGATGCGGTTTTCGCATTTGAGAAATTTTGATCCTGCTTGTTTGGCTATCTGATGGCTAAAAATGATGCATAACCGAGGTTGATTAGATGGGTATTGTTGATGCAAAAGTTAGATTTTGAGGTGAAATATAGAAAGGGGATAGAAAATCAAGTTGCCGATCATTTGTCCAAATTAAAGGAGGAAGCTATGCTCAAGCTAGGTGATGGGGCTGAAATTAATGATGCATTCCCAGACGAGCAGGTTTTGGCTGCTTCTCATGATCTTATTCCTTGGTTCGCGGATTTTGCTAACTACTTGGCAAGTAATCTGGTTCCATCAAATTTTTTGTTTCATCAAAGGAAAAAGTTTATGCATGATGTGAAGAAGTTCTTTTGGATAAGCCTTACTTGTTCCGTGTTTGTGCTGATGGGATTATTTGTCGATGTGTGCCCAAGGTTGAGATGATGAGTATACTAGAGGTGTGTCATTCATCACCTGTTGGTGGGCATCATAGTGGTATGTGGACTGCTCATAAAATCTTGCAGTGTGGGTATTACTAGCCTACTATCTACCAAGATGCTCATGATTTCGCCAAGTCTTGTCATTGTTGCCAAAGAGAAGGAGGAATTCCAAAGAGACAAGAGCTACCTGTGAATCTGATAGTGGTGATTGAGTTAATTTATGTATGGGGCCTTGACTTTATGGGTCCATTTGTGAGTTCACATGGGATGAAGTATATTCTTATTGCGGTTGATTTTGTGTCGAAATGGGTGGAAGCAATTGCGCTTTCAACAATGAAGGGAAAAGTGTCACCGCATTCCAGAAAAAGAGTATCTTCTCCAGCTTTGGTACACCTAGGGCAATTATCAGCGATGGAGGTTCCCACTTTTGTAATAGGTTGTTCATGGCGTTGTTAGAGAAATATGGAGTCCGTCACAATGTAACCACTCCTTACCATCTACAGTCTAGTGGGAAAGTTGAAGTGTCAAATAGAGAGATAAAGAAAATCCTTGCAAAGACTGTAAATACAAATAGAACTAATTGGTCAAGGAGGATTGATGATGCTATATGGGCCTATTAAACCACATTCAAGACTCCCATAGGATTGTCCCCCTACCAACTTATTATGGGAAGTCGTGCCATTTGTCGGTAGAGCTGGACGATAAGGCTATGTGGGCGCTAAAGAAGTTGAATTTGGATTGGGTCGCCTCATCGAGTCAAAGAGTGAATGACATGAATGATCTTGATGAGTTTTTCTTAAAAGCTTATGAAAGTTCAGCCTTGTACAAGGAGAAGATGAAGAAGTATCATGATCAAAAGATTGAAAGGCATGAATTTGTTGTGGGTGATCTGGTGCTTCTATTAAACTCAAGGTTGCGCATGTTTCCTAGCAAGCTCAAGTCTAAGTGCACCGGGCCATTCAAATTCACTCAACTGTTTCCACTTGGAGCGGTCGAGCTCGAGAACAAGTATGGAACAAGGTTTAAGGTAAACGGGCAAAGGATCAAAGTCTACATTGGCGAAGTTGGAGAGTGTGAAAGAAGTGATTGAGTCATATTACATTGATGAAGTCTGAGTAATCAAGGAGCATGCGTCGTGCCACGAGGTTAAATCAAGCGCTGCATGGAAGGCAACCCAAGATGTACAATATATCCAACTATAGGTTTTTCTTCTCGATTTAGGAGTTTTCTTCTTTTATTTTAATTTATGTAACTCTTTAGATAGGTGTTTTATTTTTGTATAAGTGTTGGCAAAATATAGAATAGGGTCTGTGTCTAAAAAGTGTCCAGAAAATATAAAAAGAAAGTCCTAATGGTTGTTATGTGTGCAGGGGAGAAGGCAAAATCTGCAGAAAAAAGTTGTGCAGAGGTCTACGGACCCCATCGATGGTCCGTGGGTACATCCATGGACCGTGAATGGTGTTTGTAGACCCCAGGTAAGTTTCCTAACTATTTTAAGTTTCAGAGTGACCTACGGTCCGTAGGTCGACCCACGGACCATAGACGGGGTCTCGTGGGTCCAAAACTAGGGTTCTGTCGACCAGACCTGGAACCCCTTTAAATAAAACCATTCCAATTCAAAACATTTCCCACGTCCATCTAATTCCCCCAACCATTTTTCAACCTTATAAATCCCCCTAATGACTCCTATAACTCCCATATCATTCCCATTCACTTCCCCAAATTCCCAAATCATCCCTTTCTCTCCCAAATCACCCATCTCATTCCCCAACGATTCCACAGTCTAGGTTATGTGTCAAAGGCTTGCAAAGAGGGTCTAGAAATTTATTGCATCACACTCACCCACTTCGATTACTTGAAAGGTAAACGACTTCGCCCTTACTTTGAATTTAGTGTTCATAGTTTGTATAATGAAGTCACGAAGTTGGTACTTGACCTTGGGTTGTAAATGTCATGTTTGAATGTCAAATTATATGTTATAACACCCTTGGTATGATGATATGTGAGTGTGTAATTACTTAAAAACTGAATAATTCAAGTTCATAGGCCAAATTGGAAGTTTTGACTTAGGGTTCATGTGTATCGGTGTAATAAATTGTGAAATTCTGTAAAATTGGAACCCTGAGGATGATTAACTACCACATTACTTGTTGAAATGCATGTATAGTCCTAAGTTGTGTAAAAATTGGTGATTGAAAAGGCTTGAAAGCAGTGAACTATCTGAAAACCGGGCACAGACTAACCCACAAGACCCCGTCTACGGACCGTAGGTCATTCTACAAATCGTAGGTTGGGTCCGTGGGCCAGAAGAACATAATATTTTTGCTTAGTGTCGATCTATGGTGTGGACTACAGTCCATCATTTCATCGACGAACCGTTCTGCACATCTGTGGTTCCATATCGGAGACTCAATTTTGGGTACTCTGACATACGGAGGGGACCTACGGGCCGTAGGTCCACCCACGGATTGTAGGTACCCACCGTGGGTCGGCAGTTCAACTACTGCCCATAATTTTTTTGTTTTTCGTTTTGCTTAATTTCCTATTCTAAAATTCTTCCAAGTGTTTTATTGTCTTGTTATGGTACTAACTAAGCGTCTACAGGTACTATGCCCCCAAGCAAGCTATGACTTATGCCGCAAAGGGAAAATCGAAGTCTTGTTGCTCCCTCCCTTAGGCTGATCGATGAGGATACAGATGGGGAGTACGTTCCACCTCCAACTAGGACATCCCCCGCTGCTCCACGCACTACATGGAATCGAGCCTGGAAGGTGATTCTCGATGTGGTCACTGCCCCCAGTCTGATGAGGGGGGCACACCGATCAGATCACCGGCTTGATCCGAGTCTGCATCCGGCTCCGGCTCTGGCTCCAGTTCGAATGGCATCACCGCCTCATCTTCTAAGGCTGATAGTGTGGGTGACATTCCAGTGACTCCAGTAACGATCCTGCACCATTTGCTGAGGAGCCTAATCGATGGTGTGTAGAGGACAGTTTTAATTATACCGAGATGTCCACATGCTAAATGAGAATTAAAAGATGGCTCGACTAGTCACCGATGAACGTCAAGTTCTCACATGTAGCCTCCACACCGCTCCAGTCATTGAGGGGCTATTTCGCAGACACGGGTGTGAGTGGATGGCACGTCCCCAGGCATGTACAGTGAGGAGATAGTCGGGGAGTTCTACACCTCCTATGTCGCCACTATTAGAGGGTTCATCTCCAAGAAGTCCAAGTCACTACTCAGCCTCCATTTGAGGATACACTAGTTCGGGATTTTTCTGTGGACATCTTCGAGACCACCCTCCGCAGGTTCATCTATGGCTCGGACCAGACTCTACCCATCAATACAGTAGAGTTCAACTATCAGATGGTCATTCTTCAGAGTGGAGCATTTCAGCGAAATGTTGAGCAAAGGGAGTCATTTGTGAGATGGCTAGCCCGATATCTTGATACTGATGGAGAGTGCACCGAATGGGTCCAGACCCCGAGTTTGGGTATTAAGAAGGCGACCCTGACCTTTGGCGCTAAATTTTTTTAGTTGCTGGTGCATAACCGTGTGTCCCCTACTCAGGCGGATAATGTGCTCACATGGAATCGTGTGGTGATGGTTGCAGCTATGGTTGTCGGGTTAGAGATAGATTTCGGCCGCATCCTGATTGCAGTGATTTATGAGGGGGTCTTAGGCGCATATGCGCCATAGATTTGCTTCACCCGATCCTTTTCTTTTTACTTTTTTGTGCATTGGGGACAATTGCACTTTATTTTATTGGGGGTGGGGTAAATGGATTGTGAGTGATAGGGGGTGAAGTCTAAGTAACCCAACTCATAATCCTCTCTTGGGGTTTTCTTGCCTGTGTTCTTTTCCCCCAAGAGACTATTTTAATTTCTGTTGAACCGGCATGTTTAGGAAAGTATGTGTAGGAGTAAGTACAAAAATGAAAGCATGATGGCATAAAAAGCATTAAAAAATGTTCCTTGTCCAAAAATGTTGAAATGTGCTAAATTGATAGTCTTGATGAGTTTAATGTGTTAGATCTCAATGTGACATGATAAGAAACCAATTTGACCTCATAACTTAAGCTAAAACTTGAACTGGGTAATCTGATAATCTGATAATGTAACAATGTGCCAAGAGTGTTTGAGAAAGGTTGAATGTTCAGACAGTTTGTGCCAATCTAGAACTTGCCTTGTTGGTCCTGCTAAGATGATCTAGGCTAGAAGTTGGGAAGTGATCATAGGACCTTGTTCAAATTAATCCACTTAAGCCTAAAATGATCCAACCAAATGAAATCAATGTTCCCTTTGATCCAAATGTTTGAGCCTTAAATAGACAATTTCTTTTGATTCATCTAACTCACCTTCCCTAAAATAATTGTCTTGACCCCAGTCCCTCCTTGGACATGTGCACCTTGACTTAGGCCAAAAGCCTAAGTTGAGGGTGGCTAGTTCAAAAGTTACATTGATCTTGGCCCTGGTCCGACATCGGATATTGTACAACTCAACTAATGCAAAATCCATAAGTTGAGGGTGGCTATGAAAGAGGAAACCAAAAGGAAAAAGGGCATGAAAAGAGTTTTGTGTTTAAAAGAGAAAAAGAAAATATATAAGAGGATGTGACTTTGTGCAAAAGATAATAAATAAAAGTTCTGAAAGAAACAAAGAAAAAAATAAAGTTGTAGCAAAAAAAAGAAGGTGAAAAATAAGAACCACAAAGTCAAAAGTCACATTCAGGTTGAAAAGAGTCAAGGGAAAGAAAATAAAATGAAAAGATGTCAAAAGTAGGTTGATAAAAGAGGTAAAATGCCAATGTAATGTCAAAGAGGGTACAAAGTCACTAAAAAGCACCCAAATATACCACACCTGACCCTGAGCCTACGTTACAAGATAAGAAAGTCCTATAGTGATCCTAGCAACTAGTTTAGAAAGTCTAAGCAGTGAAAATAAGGGGAACCCTATATATGGTATTGAGCACTAACTGTACTTGAAGTCACTTCTCAGCGTTAGTGTTGAATGAATCCTAAAACTCAAAATTCATATCAATAGTGTGAAAAGGATTTCGTTTGAAATGAGGGAACTAGTTACATTGTCGAAAACTTGGTACCTTGGTGACTGTGAAAAGTGTATGTTGTGGTGTCTATTGGTCGATCTTTGTCATATCTTGATCTGCATAAGTTAGCTTGTTGAGTCTAGTAAAAAGGATTTGCACTAAGAAGATGGAATGGGTTGAAATAGCCATGTGATTGCTAAGTTTGTATATCTTCTTCTACATAAGTGTCCTATAGAGTGTCAGTGTGTCGATTGAGGATAAACAACATGTTTAAGTTGAGGGTGTTAATATACCGTGAGTTAACGGTATTTTTTATACATTTCACTTAATAGTTGTGTGTGTCTAGGGCCATTTTGTATTGAAAATAATTTTTTGTGTGTTATGTTTGCAGCAAATAGGCTTTGACGCGGCTGAGTGAGATAATAGTTGAAAATCTGCAGAAGTGGCCACTCACGGAGGTGACCTACGGACCATAGATCCAGTGACATTCCGTCGATGGGTAGACATAGATAGGGGCATCAGGGAAGTCTGACCAAGTGTTGAACCACGAAGCAATCCACGGACCATAGGTCGACCTAAAGGTCGTCCTGCACATCCGTAGAAGGTGTTCAGACTGTTGAAGTTCCAATATCTGATGAAAATCCTAAGTGTGGAGCCACGGAAGAGGACCCACGGTTCATAGGTCAACCTACGGTCCGTCATGCACATCCGTCAGTGATGAACTGGAAGTTGAAGGTTCCAGCTGCTGTGGAAAAGTTGTAAGTGTTGACCTACGGAGGGGACCTATGGACCATAGGTCGACCCATGATCCGTAGGTCGAGTCATCAATCAAAGCCGCGTCCCAGAAGCTTATTTCCTTATTTTGTTTCATTTGTTTAGGACATTTTTTTCTATAAATAAGGTATGTAAACCTCATTTTTTGGGGTTAGACATTATTGTTTACTTTTAGTTCTTGATATTTTCTTTGGGAATTAACTTGCAACTTTAGCAATTTGATTTCCGGATTTCGGTTTATACGATTTTGGCTTTGAAATTCAATTCGAGATTACGGGTTTCTTCTACTCTAAACATAAGTTCATGAATTCTTCTTATCAAAACATGAATTTTGATCTTTCAAGCATGAGTAGCTAAATCCACAACTAGGATTGTGGGAACTATGAGTAATTAACAATCTATGAATAATAACTAAGTAATTTTTGAATAGTGTTAATGCATGCATTGGTAATTTTTTTGCATAGAAGTCTTTTTAACGAGTGCACACATTAAAACTCACGTTGTTGCTACTTGCCGGACCAAGGAGGTAGTTAATAAGAAAAAAATTATCAACAGAGATTTAGTGTGATACTATCAATAGTCTAATGTCAATTGGTGCGAGGGTGAAAACTAAACCATACATTGATGTGATGTCTAATTTGAGGTAAAGGTAAGGGTTAGTAAATAATACATACGTAGCCGGACCAAGGTGCAGAGTGTAATTCCCTATTTGGAGGACCAATCACTTAGGGATACATATCTTACCAAGTTTGCATGTAAAACACTAGGAAAGGATCACTATTATTAGGATTACCGTGTTAAGAGCTTATGGGGAACACATACACTCTAGTATCTTTCTCTAATTGGTAACTCGAAGTTTGAATCTTGCTCACTTGTTACTTAAACAAAAGTCAGTTATTTGTTTCACAAATCCCCGCCCCCCTTTTACTTACTTGTCTCGAAAATAAGTTGACTAAACAGATATAATAGTGAGTTAAGTTTAAGTCTGAACCATATTCCTCGTGGGATCGACCCCAACCTACAAGTTGGGTTCTTTATTTGACAACGATCGCTTATACTTCTTTAGGGAGGTGTAATTTGAGCATATCAATAAGCAGCCAATTCCGCCTTCTCTAACGGAGTCTCTCCCATAATTTCAAGTATCTTATAGACCTCGTTGATAAACTCTTGCGGATCTTCCTCAATTTTGGAGCCATAAAATTTTGGAGGGTTCATCCTTCTAAAGACCCTCACTCTTGACACCACCATATCCACATTTGGGTTCACGGGGACTACCACCTCTCTATTGGCTTGGGCCGTCAGGGCCTGAGTCAACACTTGAAAATCCGACCTAAATTCCACATTTTTTACATTCTCAACCAATGGGTCAATCGGAGCTTGAGGAGGAGCTTGGGGAGGAACTAGAGGTGGACCCTCTTGATCAACATTGTCTCCCCCCATCCTTCTAGCAGCCCTTATAGTAGTCATATCCTGAAAATCATCGGGAAATCATCGGGTAAGGATTAGGATAAAGACTTTATTGAGTTAAACTTCATGGCACGACTTAGAGAAATAAAGAAGTGAAGTTCCTAAGCATCTAGTAGCCTCTCATTCATAAATGTGGCGCGCTTCACAATTATGGACAAGACTTGACATGGTTTGAGACATCCTAGAACAATTCTAAAACCTTGTGCTCTGATTACCAAGTTTGTCAGAACCCAGGGTACCCCCTAGATGTAACAAAGCGTATAAGACCCCGACAGGCCTCATACAAGCCATTAGTCATATCATAACATAAAGTAAATAGAAAATGGTACGAAAATTTAAAACATTTTCAATACAATCAAAGTATTTCATTAAAACGAGCGAAAGTCTAATATCATTCTCTTTAACCATCACTACAAGAAAAACTGTTATTTAAGACCAACATTTAGGGACGAGTTAATAATCTAGTCTCAAAAAGTACATGTATTAGGACGAGATTATATTCTTTTCCCTAATTCTATGTGTTATTGTGAAGGTCTAAAATCTAGTCCCTAAAGAAAGTCTTAACTGGTCCCAAAATGTAAATATAGTTGTGAGAAGGGGGAAAGAGTGCATTTTCAATTTTTCACAAAATTCATCAGACGCCAAAAATTTACCTTAATTATTAAAATTCTTTACAAAAAATGCCTCAATTTTTTCAATAGAGAAAAAATAATTAATTAGTCACTTCATATTTTTCAATAACACAGAAGCCCTAAATTGACTTCACCACAAATCTCTGTAGAATGTCTTCATATCGCAATCTCTAGAGAAAAAATGGTGCTAATACTTTCAATTTTCTTCTGCACTTTCTCAAAAGAACATGGAAATCTTTACATGCTCTTTTTCTTGATTTAACACTCAAATTTATCTTTCAAAATATTGTCCCAAAAAATTAGCCATATCCAATATACTTTATTGAAAATATTGTCCCAGAACATCTTCGAATGGCGCGCATCTATTAGCAGCGGTAAGCTTGTGGCCGGTGACATTTCACCCGGTCGGCAGGAAATCTTCGCGATTAACTATAGAAACTAAGGCAATAAGTAGTAAGAGTAGTATCGCTTGAGGAAATTCCCCCAAATGCGGTTCAACGAAAGCGCGATACAACATGGAGAGGATGTTTCAGTCTTGGAGTGGATTTGGGTGTTGCCCGTACTGGACTTGCTCTTAGTAAAGGCATCAATTTTCAACCATTAACGGTAGCCCAATTTCATCCACAAAGCTCTCATACACCCACAATCATATACTGGAACTTTGATTTTTTGGATTTTAGGTTTTGGAGTTGAGAGGACAGAAGCTTGAACTTCGAATTATTTATATTGCTCAAAAACAGGTATACAACTTCTTTATGTTTGATGTAGAAAGATTTATTTTTTATGGTAATTTATAAGCTGGTTATTGATGTGATTCTTCTTGAATATGATTTAGTTACTCTTTTCATTTTATTTTTGTTATGAATTAAATTGATACACTAGTATCTGGAGTTTCATGAGTATGATTTTGTTCGGAGGTAAAGTATGAGTTTATAATTGGACACCCTCTGTCAAGTGATGGAAAGGAAACTCCACAATCTAACAAAGTTCGAAGTGTTACTGGTAGGCTTGATGTTCGAGCTACTGAGAGGTATTAATCATTTAAAAGTTTTTGTCTGTTATTGTTTTCTTTGAGAAATCAAGCTAAATAGTGAAAAAACAGAGTTAAAATTGCAGAATAAATGGATAATAATCTCTTTTTTATGTTTGTTGATCTGATATGGCAATGTGGGCCAATTTCAACATGTTGGTTTTAGAGTGATCAAGTTGGCTGTGTGAAGTATGTTGTGATGTTGCATTCTATACCTGAGTAGCTTCTAGTGCTAGTGACATTGCATATTTGTTAAATTTGACGATGGTCGCCCTCTCGTAAATAATAGAGGATAGATGTTCGACTCATCTATGAAGAGATTGTTAGATGAGATAGTTTAAGTCATTAAAACTGCAAGAAGGTATCGTGCAACATGAAGAACTCACTTGGACAAGAAATATTGTCCTTCTTTGAAGCTTAGTACATGTCTCTAAGTCTAATGAAAAGCGGACAAATCAAATATTTGGAAGTCTATTGGTTGAAATATCTGGAACATGTTTGCTTGCTATGCTTTACCAACCAAAACTGATCTGATTATTACACACTGGGGCTACTAGATGACTTCCTATTTTCAGAAACCTTTGAGCTAGTATGCTTTGGTTTTACATTTTTTTATAAGTTGGTTTTACAAATTATTGATACTAAGTTCATCTTGTAGTTCACTAGTCATTCTCTTGTCAGATATTTAAATTCATTTTCTAAGTGGTGAGGGACCTTCTGCCATACTTTGTCATCTTAAATGTCGATTCTGTCCTTTTAGGGGAAGGAGAGTATATCTACAGGAAAAGTACGGGACAACAATTGATGCAATGAGCTACATGGTTGATAGGTAATAAGTTCTTCCGACTTATTCCTTTATTTATTTAATCTGCTACAAAGATTTGTGATGAATTCAATTTAGGTTGTAGGTCATGAAGTTCTACCCATTTGTGTATGTTGATTTCCATCTTATCAATTCTCATGTATGCTTCCTCTTTTGCGTTGAATTTTGTTCCTTTCTTAATTCCCTTTCGTGTTTGTTTTGTTCAAATTACTCTTTATATTCTTCTTCATTGTCTGGTCGTTTTCTCTATTCATATGCAATCATCTAGTTGCTTCAATTGCCATAGAAGGCACAACAAGTTAGTATTTTATGAAACTATAAGTAATATACTATAGAAAGAATAGATGCATCTTACGCCTTGAAAAAATCCACTGAAGCACCCCTGTATATGCAATATTTCTCAATTAATTGATCAAATATGTGAGCTAGTGTAAGGAATGAAAAGTATGTGTACTTTGTAGTTCCCTGAAATTGACACGAACTAATCAAGACTAAGATCACACTTAGATTTTATTGCACCAATGAGAATAACGTAGAAAGTATATTAATCAACTGGAGATTTGTTATATGATTAAGCCAAAC
>JAJONQ010000702.1:0-44177 GCA_036250385.1 Solanum microdontum
AAGAAAGTTTTTAATTCATTATGGTTTTTAGTTTTATGCGATGAATGAATGCTAAGAGGCTTGTATTAGACCTCTTCGAGGTCGAGTACGCCGGTTACAACTAGGGGGTGCTCCCGGGTCGTGACAATACCCATTTGAATGCAAGCTCATTTAGGTATAAATTTCTATCTCTTGATGTGTAGCTAAAAAACCCCCATTCTTGGGGTGTGATTTAGCGAATATGGGTTAATATTGTTGTTGGGTCTTGCTTGTTGATAGATTAAATGTAGTTTAATGGTGAATTCACCTAGTAGTTGTGGTTGAATTTAATGGGTTTGTAGTTGCAAATACAAGTCCACACATGTGTTTTCGGCTTGCGAGAGAGAGAGGTCGTGAAATCAAGACAGCTAGACTGATGGCCTAAGGAGTGGGTCGACATGAGGTTCAGCCCGAGAGGGTGAGCAGTAGTCCCATATCCTAACACTCAACTCGAGAGAGTGAGTGGGGTAAGGCGTAGGCTGGTCTTCATGCGGCAAGTGGGTGTCCGAGAGGAACCCATTTCAAACGGGGTAAGTTGCTCGAGAGAGAATTTATTCCCACGTATAGCTTAGCCTAGTCACTATTAGTCTATAAATTCTTTATTGAAAGGATGTACCCAATAATTTAGATTAACCCGTATTCCGGTCACATCCCAAGAATCCCCCTCTCATTATTAGATTTTCTTGTTGATTTCGCTAATTTTAGCTTACTTGTGTCAAAACCTCCAAATCGACATTTGACACTTTTGTGTCCCCCTTTAATTTACAATATTTTGAGTCGTTAATATCTTTAGCTACGACTAGTTAGAACTAAATTTTATTTTTCTATAAATTCTCAAAATCACTCCCTTGGGACTATCCCAACCCTTGGTTGGGTTACTATATTATCGACGATAGTAGACACTTGAATCGCAAGTAGTGGCGTTGGTCACGATAAGCATCAATAGGTTCGGGGCGTGACACAAATAATAACTTAATTAATATAATTAATTATTAATACATTGAGCAGTCTTAAAATCAAAGATTAAAAATAAGATCTTTGAATAAATTGTTATACAATGTAAAGACAAATAAAAAAAGAGAAAAGGGAGAGTAGAGGAGGAACTGGGAAGAGTAAATAGTACTTACCGGGGCAGAGGTCTACACTTTGACAACAAGCATTAGCAATGCAGTAGGTAGTAAAAATTAGAACCCTAACTTTTAAAAAAATTAAATTTTGGGTTTAACGTTTTATTGAATGCTTCAAAAGAAATCAATAGTGAGATGTTGTTTTAGAGTATGACACTATGTTTTTGTTACTTACAATTATCTATTTTGAAATTAATAGTCAGATGTTGTTTTGGAGTATGACACTAATTTTTTATTATTCTCAATTATCAATTTTCTGTTTTATTGTTTGAAAAAAGAATTTATAAAAATCTATATAGGAAAAATTGAATTAAAGGAGGGTAAAAGATAGGCACAAAGCATATTTTTAATCCAAAATAGAAAAATCTGGAAAAATTGAATAAAATAAAAAATGAATTGTTGCCAGTGGGGCTCAAACCCCATCCAAAGAATCAGAATTGCCTGTGCTTACCACAGCGCCACCCACCTTACTTTGATGTGGGTTCGCATGCAATATAAACATATATTTGTAAATGATATTTTAGTACTTATATAGGGTGTTCATAAAACCCAGTGGGTTCGTCCGAACACCCATTTAACATTGTAGCTCCGCCCCTAGCGTTGAACGCATTTGTAATAGCTGATTTTGAAGAACGATTTGCAGAAAATTCAATATGACAACACTTAAAACATCAAGTAAGGTTCTTATTGCATGTATTGCTCCCTCAGGAGGGTTCCATAAAGGGTTTACAAAGAAATCGTCTAAAAGTTGTATCACCAAAATATTCATGGGCTAACACACATGAAAAACTGATAAAATTCCTTAATTCTTGTAAATAATGCCAAAAACAACTTTAAAAATGGTGAGATCGTACGTACTGCTCCATCAACTCCATACAAAGGGTTTCATAAAAGTGTCACAAACAAATTGTCTGAAAGCCATATCACCAAAATATTCATAGGCTAACAGACATGAAAAAGTGAGAAAATATCCGAATTCCTGTAAATTGGCCCCTAAATGCCCAAAAATCATCATATATCATATCATATATTACTATAAGTGGGAACAAAAAAAGTGAAAGTTGAAATACCAAAATATCACTATAAAATTTAGTTACTACAATAATGTCATTAAAAAAAGTTACTCTAAATTAAAATGTTATAAAATATTTATTTAATTATATTTAGATAATAATTATATAATATCATAGTATACAACACTAGAAAACCCAACTAAATACTATCCATACAATTAATAAATCAGCTAATAGTAAGAGACTATACACATTTTACCGTATGTCATTAGTATATGAATACATTGGATGTTTAGGCTTTTCCTTATAGTTCGTGAAACGTGTATTTTGAATTCCCATAGACTTAATAATGTGTATTTACTATTTCTTGAACTTTGTATCTTTTCTTTAGTACTTAATTATATTTATTTAATGTCAATCTTGAATTACTTCATCTTTCGACATTTATTGCAATATTAACTTTTGAAATGTCAATGTACATGTAATCAATCAAGGATTTATTTTCCTAATAAAATATATCCAATCTTTTCATTCATTTTCGACTCACAAGGGGAGTGTAGACCAGAGCAAGAGGGAGCCAAGCCAACTACTGTGGTCCATACACGAAGAGCTTAGAAGTTATGATCATGATTTAGCATAATTGAGCTTTTGATGATTTAGTAGTGAACCAGCATGGAGATGTAATCCTGGTTGCCTAATATATTCTGCTTCTTGAAAAGATATTTGATATATGAAATGAAGTTTTTTGTTATTTCTTTTTGCATCTTTTAACCAAATTAAAATTACATACTTTTGAATAAACCTAAAGATTATGTATCACATTCTAAAGATAATGGAGTTACTGAACATGTATACATGGGAATATCATGATTGCCTTGAATGTGGTACATAATTATTTATATACTTGTGCCTTTTTTTTGATTGGTAAAAAGCAAGTAAGTCCTATTTAGGTGTTTTAATCATTTTTTAATACTTTAAGTATCAATGCTAATTCTATGTCAGCAACTCCGATAATGTTAGATATTATATAATCTTAATTAGTTTTACATAGTTCAACATTTCCTATATCGTGAACTACTCCCTCCGTTCTTTTCTAGCTATTACTATTTTCTTTTTAATAGTCAAATGATATAAAATTTAACTAACATTTTCAGATGTATTTTTCCATCATATTGATATGAAAAAAATTGCAATTTATAGTACTTTTCGTATAGTTTTTGAATATCTAAATTCTTATTTTAAAATTTTAAATTAGTGTAATCTAAATTAACTTTAAAAAATTAGTCAAATTTACACTCAAAAAGTGGAATATGACAACTAAAAAAGAATAGTGAGAGTAATAACTAAAATTGTGTTAAAAGTAGATCATAATGTTGTGTTTGATTAAACACATACTTAGAAGAATAATACATAAAATTAGGCATGTACAAAATTTATAAAATAAACAGTCTTCAGAAACGTGGGTTTGAAGATGTAAAATTAGGCATGTACAAATTTTATGAAAATAATAGGGGATAAACGTGCAACGCACGTTCCCGAAGACTAGTGTTCTAAAAATAGTGAGACTGTACGCACTACTCCCCCGACTTCACCAAAATATTCATGTAACACACAAAAATTGAGAAAATTATCTAATTCTTGTAAATTGGTCCTAAAAGTCCAAAAATGACTCTAAATATAAAAGACTGCACAAATTGCTCCAGCACACACGAAAAATCTAAGAAAATTGCCTAATTCCTTTAAATTGGTCTTTAAATGCCCAAAAATGACTATAAAAATGGTGAGACTGTAGGTATTACTCCCTCAATTCTCTACGGAGAGTTGTGTAAATGTTTTGCAAAGAAATCTTCGTGAAGTCATTTCATCAAAATATTCATGAACTAACATATATAAAAAAATTGATCAAAAAAACCACCTAACCTAGTAAATTGGTCCTTAAATGCCCAAATATGAGTCTACAAATGGTGAGACTTCTCCCCAACTCCCTATGAACGGTTCCGTAAAGGTTTCGAAAAAAATCATCCGGAAGCCAAATCAAAAAAATATTCATTGGCTAACACACACAAAAACTGAGAAAATCGTCTTTTTATTTTAAATTGGCCCATAAATGTCCATAAATTACTCTCCCAATTCCCTATGGAGGGTTCCGTAAATGTTGCGTACATAAATCGTCCTGAAGCCATATCACCAAAATATTCATGGACTAACAGACACAAAAAACTGAAAAAAAATCATATAATTCCTGTAAATTGGCCCTTTGATGCTCAAAAATGACTCTAAACTGGTGACACTGTACATACTACTCCTCCAACTCCCTAAGGTGGGTTACATGACTAGTTTGCAAAAAAAAATCGTCCAGAAGTCATATAATCAAAATATTCATGGGCTAACACACACGCAAAACTCAGAAAATAGTGTAGTTTTTTTAAATTAGCACCTAAATGTCAAATATTACTCTAAAATGGTGAGATTGTACATACTGCTCCCCAACTCCCTACGAAAGGTTCTATAAGAGTTTCACAAAGAAATTGTCCAGAATCCATAACCAAAATATTTATGAGTTAACGCATACAAAAAACTGAGAAAATAGCCTAATTCCCGTAAATTGACCCCTAAATACCCAAAAATTGCAACTTTGGATGAATGCAACACCATGTCAACTTAATTATTCTATGTGTAATCATGTATATAACCAATTATAAACAACATTTATATTGAACATGTATATATACCATCACTTAATAAAATTAATGAGATTGCAAACAATTTATTATGGTTTGACTAATAATTTGTTTAGCCAAATTTTTGAAAGGTTGAAAGTATTTACATTAAAATAAATTAATTAAGAAAACATTCATTTTACTATATATATATATATGTAATTTTGAGTCAGAAATACCATTTACTATAGATACACTCCTAATTAATTGTAACAACCATTATAACAAAGATGTCAAAGAGGGATTAATACATATCATAACTACAATATATAACATTAACAAATTCATTAATTATGTAGTCCTGAATAAATTAATGTTTGTATACTGCTCGATTTTTGTCTTAGTTTATGTGTCAATTTTTGAATTTTTTAGATTCAATTAAGGTATTTTTACCACAATTAATTTCCTACGTCTTTCAAAGATTTTGAATTATCAAGTGTTGTGATTATTGTATATTTTACGTAGTTTTCAGTATATAATATTTTTTAAAAAAAACATAAAAATTTCATGCCTGAATTCATAGTTAAAATTAAATTATTTGACTCTCAAAATTTGACCTGTGCAACATAAATTGAGAAAGAGCGAGCATTTGCTAGCTATTCTCTTAAAGAAAACTAACATACAGTACAAAAAAAAAGTGGAATATGAAAGCACGATGGTGTGTCCACAAATTTTAGCTCTATCTTGTGAAGACAATTTATATATATATATATATAACTGGATAATAAATGTATGACGTGGAACCCCTCTTTGGCCAGGATTGCCATTTATCTTTTTTTTTTTTGTCAATTTTTTGAATTCTTTTAAATCTCAAAAATCTGCTAAAAGAAGGAAAAAAATATTTAGAATAACTTATTTATCTCTCATTATTCACTACAATTAATTACTTTTCATCTCTCATCACTATTATTATAATTTATTGCTTTTCCTTAAATTCTTTCTTTAACCTTATATGTCTATAATAATTTTCTACAAAAGAAAACATTTTTCCTACTACCATAAACGTTTTTTTTTCCATAAATTTTTATCTCAATCAATCTCATTTAATGTATTGTCATAAAAAAATTCAAAAAATTAATCTTCTTTTTTATCTTTTTATAATTTCATCACTAATAGTATTAATTATTTTTTCGTAAAACCTTTCCTCTTCCTTCTCACATATTTCTTTTATTTATTAAAAATTAAAACACTTCTTAAATTTTGATAAATTTCTATCACCTTTATTTTTTTCATTAATTGAGTTATACTTATTAGTCATTATAATTGTAAATCAGTTACAAACCTTTTAACCTTCCATTCATTTCCATAATATTCTCATAATTTTGTAGTTCCTCACTTAATTTCTTTTGAGTTATAGGAGCTTGAGTTTTCTTGTGATAAAAATGAAGGAAAGTTATGTGCTACATTTTTCAAGAAATCCAATGTTTAAAGGGTATTCTTAATCTTTTTTTTTTGTTATTATATTATTTATTCTTTTTTATTTTATGTTTTTGTTTTATTGTGATTTAACCTTTGAAAATTTTATGTATTTCTATTTTAATATGAATCGAGATTTTGGAATCCTCACTTAATTTCTTTTGAATTGTAGGAACTTGAGTTTCCTTGTGATAAAAATGAAGGAAAGTAGTGTGCCACATTTTTCAAGGAAGCTGTCACGACCCAACCCACCGGGCCGTGCGGGCATCCACTCTAAAACCTAAGTGGGAGAACCCTCATATCCCAATAGTAAAAATATGTGGAAATTTTAAGAAAACAGGAATAAATATAACACTATGATTTTATAAATAAAATCCTTGGACACACTACTAGTTAAACTTATAAGGTAATTTAAACAACGCCCATGGATCTAGTTGTCACGACCCGAGAGCACCCCCTAGTCGTAACACAGCGTACTCGACCCCGAAGGGGTCTAATACAAGCCTCTTAACATTCATAACATTCGATACATAGAAATAGTATGGAATTTAAAACTTTTCTTTAATAATTCCAACATCAAAAGACATTTCATGAAGCAGCGGAAATACTAAGTCTCACATGGCCATCTTAGACAAACTTTACAAGATAGGGTCACGGCCTCTTTACAATCGAAGTTTTAACAATAGTCTCAAAATAAGAAAGAACTAGAAACAATAAAAGTCTTTGTCCTCGACATATGAGGAAATACAAAAAGAGGTCTTGAGAGAACTCTAATCCAAAGCTTCAAACCTAGCTAGAATCGATCACTTGCCGGAACCTACACTTGTAGTATGCATAAGAGAATATGGGTTAGCACACAAAAATGTACTAAGTATGATGACCATGCAAAAACATGCTTTAAAAGGGACATTTTGTTTGAAAGCCATACTTTTATGCCATTTTTGTAAAATTCATTGATACTAGAGGCATAATATAAGTCACAACCAACATACAAAGTCACATAATTCACATTTGAACAAAATCACAAATAAACCTTTACCTTCACCTTGAGCCTCCGCCTCAAGCGACCCTCAAACTATACCTTGTGCAATGTATGGGTAGCGTCCCATACCACCACCCACACTAAGTACCACCTTAAGGTCACCAAAAGTGAACTTACCATTCATCCTTTCCACCTTTACACAATATAGCATTTTAGAGACATAAACATTACATGAATCACATCATCACATTAAGACCAACATCTAAGACAACAATAAGTCATACTTTTGCAATGTGCAAGTAGCATCCCATACTACTACTCACACTAAGTACTCCTTTGAA
Organism: Solanum microdontum; assembly: GCA_036250385.1. Classification (NCBI taxonomy): domain Eukaryota; kingdom Viridiplantae; phylum Streptophyta; class Magnoliopsida; order Solanales; family Solanaceae; genus Solanum; species Solanum microdontum. Next base: position 7,618 of record JAJONQ010000702.1, read on the forward strand.
GTCACCCTAGACATGGCACATTCATATACCATAAGTCACGACAAGGAAGTAATCTCATTATACAATCCAAGTATAGCATGCATATCTACATTTAAGCATTTAAGCCAACATTCTTCATTAGGTTCATTTAGGACACATTCATGCATTTAGAGGACTTTCATACATTTAGTCATTAAGACTTAGAGAACTCACTATAGCCCCTTCATAGCCTACTCGTGCAATGTATAGATAGCATCCCATACTACTACCCACACTTTGTAGTACCTATCAAGTAACCATAATGCACATCTCACATGATGGGAATAAACATTAACCGACATAGACCATGAGAGCTAAATCATGAAATCTGATGTCATGTAACCCTACACCGAAGGAAGGTGTTCTACTTGCCTAGGGTAGAACTAGTGCACATCCTATGTAGGCACATAGTTATGGGATAAGAAAGAAGTTCATTGGACTCTAGCCTAACATTGGGAGAGCCACCATCTTAGCCAGATCCACTTGGTGCTTAGCCTCATTTCCCATAGAGTAGTTTCATTTACATTAGTGTACTTGAGAAGGCCACCAACATTAGGCCTACAGACCTGATATGAGGTCAAAATACATATTTTTAATTATTGTTTGCCTCACATTTAGTAGTTATATTTGTCCTTTTTGAGCATGGATTTTATGAATTGTGCTTAATAGTATATTTTATTTGTAGGATTAAATTGGTGTGGAGATGAAGGAATTTGAAGCTAAAATAAATTAAAGATGGAAGGTTCAAGAATGAAATCAAGCAGACAACTTAATGAATTAAATTGAATATTATATTATATATTTATATATATGTGAATCAACGTTGCAAAAGAAGAAAGAAAACAATTAAGCTGCCACGTGGCATCATGTGAAGGCACTTCAAATTGAAGGCGGCGGACGAAGCAGTTTCACGCGTACAAGAATTCAACTCCTTTTAGGTTTTGAGTTCCTAATTTGATTTGGACTCAATTATTTTATTTAGGGTTTCCTGCATCTATAAATAGTCCATAAAAATAATTATGAGGGGGAGGAGACAATGTGAAAATAACTTTTGATTTAGGATTTCTTCTTTTCTTCTCTTTTATTTTATTTTACATCTTTTATTTGAATGATTCGTTGTAATTGCTCTATGTCTATGTGGAGTTGAACTTCTCGTTCTTGGATTATATTTACTTACAATATGATTGTTTAGTGATTTTGGTTTGGCATGATTTGTTTATCATATTAGTTGTTCTTATATTCTTGTGATTACTATTTTGATGCTTGATCACCATTGAAATAAACATATTGTTCAAATTGAACTCGGGAGAGGAATAAGAGGATAGAATGTGGGACATAAGGAGTTTGTTTAACTCTAAATAGCTAGGGTTGATTCGTATCTAGGATAAGGATATACCTAGAAATCTCGCTTGGATCACCATATAGGAAGAAATCGTAATGCTGGTACTTAATCCATCCTTATCCCCGCTCAACAATGTAGTTAGGGGGTTATTTATCGTAGGCGATTAGAGGTCGGGAGACCATGATCATACATTTAACCCTGTGATTCAATAACTAGATAATCAAATAAGCTGATGAAATTGATGCTAAACATGATTGTCAGTTAAATTATAATCCTAGATCGATTCAGTCATTGATTGTGCAAACATCTATCTTTTCTTAGTTAATTGCTTTTTAGTTATTTTATCTTTATTTTTATTTTAGTTAATATATATTCATATTTGAAATCCTCCCCTTAAATAAATAATTAGAATTAGTATAATTTAGTAAACAGTTAATTGACAAGTCCTTTGGGTTCGATAATTCGGTTCTTTTAAGAGCCACTATATTACTTGTGCGACCACGTACACTTGCGTGTACAATTGGAAGCAACAAGACCCAAAGTACTTTTACCAAAAAAGGGCCACCACCAATAGGTCTACCATTTCAAGGTACATTAAGGATAGCTCATTGATCTTCCTAGAGAGAGCCACCACCATTAGGTCTACCATCTCTAAGTTCATCATTTAACACAAGAAGGAGGCCACCACCATTAGGTCTACCGCATCAAAGTTTTACATTCACATAGGGTTCTAGACTCAACATGAAGGGCCACCAAGCTTAGGTCTACCGGTTCAAGGCATAGTCTAAAATATCTCATTAGTCATTTATAGAAAGGCTACCAACACAAGGTCTACCAATTCTAGACATTCATTCATTCATTTATGAAAAGGCTACCAACATTAGCTCTACCAATTCAAGATACAACATTACTTTATAGAAACCCTTCACATTCCATCATCATCATTCATGAGTGATAAGAGAGAATATGCATTCAATCACAACACATTTACATACTATACAAGATCATCATTCTATCATTGAAATCACATGTGTATCCTTCACATTATACATAGTAAGTAAACACCTCCACTTTTCAAGTGGATCAACATCTAACACAATTCTAATTCTCCAAGTAATTAGGTAAAACTTGCCCTTTCAAGGCCATGATCACAAATCCTCAATTCACCAACAATTCACCATGATTAGTCATAGATGATGATACAATTCAATAATCTAAATCAATCTAGACATAAATCCATTAACATTCATTCATAATCAACAAACCCACTTCATAAGGCACAATTTAGGAATTGAGAGAAAACATGGATTCATAGAGTATTTTCATCTTAAATCATCAATTAAACATCAATATAATCATAGTTTATCATTTGAAAACATTTGATGCAAGAACCCATGAGATTGAGTGAAACTTTGGGTTTTTGTGTAACTTGAAAACCTTGAAAATTTCTTTGAAATTGACTCTAGGGTGAAAGGTAACCCTAGATGAAGGATCACCATACCTTTTACTTGAAGAATCCCACAAAAATCTACCCAATATCCTTCCTCTTCAAGCCCTCAGTCTTCTTCTTCTCTTGGTCTTCAATGGAGTTCTAGAGAGAAGATACTTTGAGAGGGAGGGCTTTTGATTTGGGGAAATTTTAAGAATGAAATCTAAAATAGTATTTTATTCTTTTAATACTCTTAAAATACCTAAATAAACCCAAAATAACCGTCCAAGAACTTAAAAAGACTTGGGATGAATTTACCAACTCACCCCTAGCTTGGCCGTGTCCTTGATAGCAAACCAGGTCCAATTGACAGACCCCCATCCACAGACCGTGGATAGATTGATGGACCGTACTGGCCATCCGTCAATTGGAGCTGTGGCTTGGTTTTGGGCCCCTTGACCTATGGAGGCCATCCACGGGGTGTGGATGGACCTACGGGGCGTGGACCCCTTCCGTAGGTCACCAAACTTTGGCCGACTTTCATCATATGGGGCAGCCTTAGGGGTTAAGCTTAGGGTCCTCCTCAAGGACCCCTAGGATGGTCCATGGGAAATCGTACCTTGATATTTAACCCCTAAACCCCTCAACCATGACTCGGAACAACATACAACAACCTCAAACCTCAAGACAAACTCACACACTCACTAGTTAGGCTCTAGTTTCACTAGTTCATTTTTAGGGTCGTTACACTAGTCTAAACAGGTACACGAGCTACTAAAAGTACAACTAGACAAGATAAATACAAGACACAACTCCCACCATGTAGAAGGAAAAATAGAAGTTGCTGGAGATTTCCTTCGTCTTCACCTAATGAAACGTTACCAATCCTGCATCCAGACTATGTCAAAGGACATATCAAGAGTAGTATTAGTACAAACACACTTACTGGTAGGCATCATCGGTCAACTCGATACCCACCACAAAATGTAAGATACCAACTAGTAAGATCATGAAATAAACCACTCGCTTCTCCACATTCACCCTTTCATTGAAAAACCTCCAAATCACACTAGCATGCTAACTACTAACCCCTTTTTAATCAATCCACTTACCGGATTCTTGATCATGGCTTAACCAATCTAAACACATAGTTAATACCCAAGTACCACCACCACCAATTCAACTATCCACTCACGTCATACCCTTGATTCCTCGTCACATTACCCCACCATAGTCACATAATACATTAATTCAACTTTCTTCACACTAACCCAATCTTCTTTCCCCCATGGTGAAATCCACCTAAACACATTCCATCGCATTTACTATCTTCACTCTCGCCATTACATCCAACGAACAACCAACTATAAATCGTCATAACACTTGTCCACTAAGTACAACATATACAACCAATACTACACTATTCTCACAAGCATATATCAAACATATACCATATTATCAACAAGCACACGAACACCAAACAACTCGCATTTAATAGCACATCAGTGGTCCTCTCACGGAACCCAAACTCAAACAGTTAGCATGTCGGAACGTGGCAATCGATCCCCATTTAGTGTGCCGGAACGTGGCAGCCGATCCCATGTTTATGCCGGAACATGGCAATCTGATCCCATATTACGCCGGAACGTGGCAATCCGATCCAAGTTAGTTATGCCGGAACGTGGCAACCGATCCCATTCACATACCACAATCATAATCACAAGTACATCTTCAGGATCATACAATTACGTCATAATTTTATGGCAATGATAATTCATCTATATCATTTACAACAAGTGTGATCACATTGCAACATTCTTATACATACAACTATCATGATGAAGCAAGAACAAACAACATCACGCAATCACAAAATCACAACTGCAACCTACAAATTTCTCCTCAACCCCTACCATATATGTATATATATCGACCAAGCTCAGCCCTATTTCATCATTAGGATTTCTTATTAGGGTTTAATCACAATTCATCATAATTCCTCAATTTCATCACTTCATTTTATCGGATGTAGCATACATTCATGAATCTAGTTCCACTTTTGATTGCATGTCCTTGTTTGTTGACCCAATGCTATCCATAATAGCAAATCCAATTTCCAACAACACATTAATCCCCCCCCCCCACAAGGCATAAACCCACATATGATGAGTTCTAGGAATTATTCATGGAAACTACTCGGTGCACGAAGGTCAACACACAACCCTACCATTGATTTACATATATTACGTAGTAAGCATAGATGTATAACTACTCAATTATAAAACCTAGCCTACCTGGGCGCCAAGCAGTTGCGCGGAGTTTTTGACTTCGATTCGAGTTTTTCCGGGTTTGCGACGCTGAATTTAACCAAGAAATCGTAAGATTTTGCTATCCCCATGCTAGAAATCTCCTTCTCCTTCATTCCCAAGCTTAGAACAGCTTTTCGGAGGTTTCTAGGGTATTTTACGACTTATTTAGGTATTTTAGGAAGATGGAGAAAATAGGATTTCTCGTAATTTACGTTCTGTCTCGCCTATCCCGCTATGGCGCTCACTTATCCCACCTTGGCGCCGCTGCCCTAGCGGCAACATGCCTATTGTGGTGGGACAGTGGCCTAGAATTTTCGCGGACTTTTGTTCCTCCTAAATAACGACGGTTCGGGTTGTTACAGAAGCCAATGTTCAAAGGGGTATTCGTAACCTTTTTTTTTGTTTCTTTATATTATTTATGCTCTTTTATTAACATTTTTTTTTGCTTTATTTTAACCCTTTGAAGACTTCACGTATTGCAGTAGAATATTTTGATATGAATCAAGATTATGGAACGTAGTTCCTTACTTTTGTAGTTCCTCATTTAATTTCTTTTGAGTTGTAGGAGATTCATTTTCTTGTAATAAAATTGAAGGTAAGTGGTGTGTTATATTTTTCAAGGAAGCCAATGTTCAAAGGGTTGTTTGTAACCTTATTTTTTATTATTTTACTTTACTGTGATTTTAACTATTTGAAGACTTCATGTATTTATGTAGAATATTTTAATATGAATCAAGTTTATGGAATACTTGAAAAAAATTGTTAGGTATTCAATTTCATTTTTGAAAATGAGGCATATATGGTGACAAAACCAAAAATAGCATGTTGTAGTTCCTTTTGAGTTGGGGGTTTGAGTTTTCTTGTGATAAAAATGAAGGAAAGTGGTGTACTAAATTTTTCAAGGAAGTCAAGATTTAAAGGTGTATTGTAACATCTTTTTCATTGTTTTATTGTTTATGCCTTCTTATTTTTTCTTTTCCTTGATTTATTATGATTTTAACCTTTTGAAGACTTCATGTATTATATTATAATTTTTTAATATAAATCAAGAATTTGGGATACTTGAAAAAAATCACAACATATCTAATTTCATTTTTCAAAATAAGGCGAATATGGTGACGAACTTTCGCTATTTGAAAAATAAAATAGCATATTGTAGTTCTAATTTAGCTTTCTATAATTACTATACTTTCAAATGACATGTTCTAATGACATAATATAGTCATGCAATGACAATTATCATTTAACTAACGAGAAAAAAAAGTTAAATCGATAAATATTTATATGTATTTCATCCTTATCTTAGGCAAGAAAAATTCATCAACAATCTCAATAATTGTTGCAGCCTACAAGGAACAAGTTGTTAACAATGATATCATCTTCTTGATCAATTATAAAGCATGGATTTACCATGTAGATGAAACTCCTCCACACATATAAAGATTTTTTCTTCATAAAGTGATTCCAAAATTTTGACATTATTTTATGCTATTGTCCAAAATTATATCTTACTCTTTAATTTCACTTAAGAATATTATTTAAATTTATTATCTGAAATATGTAAATACTGATTATTTTGTAGCAAATATTGACAACTTGAAGATAGCATGTTAGTAAATATGTAAGTATTTAACTATTTTAGAGAAATTTCATTATACTTTTTGATCTCTCACATGAATAAGAATATTAACTTTATCATCTAAAATATGTGAATGGTGGAAACTCCCAACTTCAAAAAAACTATGCTTTTTAATTAAAAAAAAGTACTTACAAATTACTATTAACAATATATTGCTTACAAATGTATCACGTGTGAATCATAAGTGAAATATAGTCATACTTTTTTCTAAGGAAAATAAACAAATAAAAAAGTATAAAAACTAGAATTTTTTAGACCTTTACTTTACATTGTTTTTATTTTCTTTTAAAATTTTTTGTTACAAGGATAGAATTATGAAAGTAATCAAGTTATATTCTAACAAAGCAAAAAAAAAAGAGTTAGAATATTATAAAAATATATTTAATGAGGTTTCTATTACTGCGCGAAGTGCGAACCTGTTAACTAGTTATTATATAAAATGGAAACATACTTATGGTTTAACACAAACACACCATTTAGGTGTAGGATTTCAAATCTAGATAAAATAAAATTTATCCTCTTGCATATATTGTGATCTTATTTTCTCGACAACAATCAACCAACAACATGACAATTCTAATAATCTTCCTATAAGGAAGAACATAAGTTATCAATCAAAGGTACCTACGATAAAAGATGTTATACTTAGTCTCAAGTTCATTTTCAAGTTCAGTTTCTCTCTTCAAATAAAGAATCTCGTGTCTTGTTATCAATAAAGCCAACATTATAGCCCTGCCTATTAATCTAGCATCATTTATCTGAGCATCAATGTCTCTCAAATTCTCCAAGTCCGTACAAATCTCGCGCTTCCAGTCACCGTCATTAGATGACAATGCCATTTTCACAGTAAATTAGTCATTGGACAACAAACAAAAAAAATAAGAAAAAGATTAGTTTTTACAGCCAACATCTCGATAATAACAATTCATGATAATAGCAATGTTTTTTTAAAAAATTGATTTTTATGTTGAGCCTTTAGGTATTTATAAGGGATGGTGGTCTTGATATTGTAAGTCACAAAATAGGTTAGCGTTACAATGTTAAATCTGAGGAAAAAACTCTAAATTACCCTTTTTTATGAAAAAAATGATTTAAAATCCAAATTTTCTTCACTCAAACAAATGAAAATCACCAATTTAGATATTATCACATTTAATTTTTGCACCAATTATTCAAGAAACATTATCTATCATTACTTTCATTAACTTTGTGTTGAAGAAACATAATATGAAAAATTAACAGTCAAAACCACATTTAATTTAAAGTTTTTTGATTTTTTTTAGTTTTATACTTAAATTGTCTTGTGTGTGAGTTTACCACTCAAAACTATCATCTACATTTTATCATGATTTAAAAAAAACACACATGAAATATTTGTAATTTTGGAAAATGTATCTAGTAGTGGCGACAGTATATTCATGCATTAATTTCTAATAGATAATACACTGGGATTTTAACTGACGTAAATTACAATTTTAATCCCCATAATTTAATCCTTTTTTGGTAGTGCTAGATCAGTATTTTAAGTCAAAAGAAACCAGAAAAGCGCTATATTTACTATCTTTATATCAATAATTAATTCGAATATTTTACATTAGTATCGAATCTAAATGAATTTAAAACTATATAACATATATATGACTTGAGACAAAAACAACAAACTCTAAGAAATACGTCTCTGAGTGATACAATCAACAACAAACCATATAAGGAGGAAAATATCTAATGCCTTCTGACTTGCTATTATCAAGATAATTGATAGCAAGTTATTCAATATGTTATAAGAACTACTCCCTCTGTCCCAATTTATGTGACTTACTTTCTTTTTTATTAAGTACCAAAAAGAATGATACATTTCTATATCAAGTAAAAATTTAACTATAAAATGTCTATTTTACCCTTAATGGAGTGATTTACAGCCACACAAATTTCTATTATTCATTTTGAACCACAAGTTTTAAAAGTCTTCTTTTCTTTCTTAAACTTCGTGCCGAGTCAAACTACCTCACATAAAATGGGACGGAGGGAGTAATTAATTTAGTTTCAATATAGGAGTAGCATTATACGTTTTAATTTGGAGTTGAGATTTCTGTGTGAATTATATGTGTTGACTTAATAGACATTTCCAACACCCTGGACCCTTGACGAAATAATTATTCAAACTTGATATAAAATACATATTTGGTATGCTTCAATCTTTTTTGATTTATTTTTATAATAAAATTTAAATATTACCTAGTTATTTTAGTACAGTTATACATTTATATACATCTTGGCTTTTTATTTTTATAAGAAGAAACGTAAATTCGATTCGGCAAAATTTAATTGGTTAGTAAATTGTATTTTTTTAAATCACTGACATCCCTAAATTTAAACACCTACTCTATTTAATTTCTCAGCCTATTTTCACTCAATATTTTTATTCTTATTACTTTGGAATAATTTTTGTGAATTATATAATTTTAATTCAAGTGGGTCACATGAATTGGAAAAAAAATACGAGTCTTTGTTAATATTAAATAAATGGTGCTATTCACCATAATTTTAATCTATTTTCACCCATATTGTGACCAATTTCAGTTATTAAATAAAATCAATTAGTTGTATTGATTAACCACTTGAATTACTAATTAATAACATTTCAAAGACACTTCTTCCAATTGTAAGTGTCAACGATCATAAATTAGTATAAAACCCAACAAAATGAGTTAGGGTCGAATCCCACAGGGAGCGGTACGTGTTTAGAATTCAATTAAGAAGTATTAATGTGGTCTAATCAGTCATAGGAATAAACATTATCGAAAAAAGACGTATCAAATTAAAGGGGTGACACAAATGTCAAATGAGGGGTTTTGGTTGTAATTATCAACTACAAACAGTCACAAACGATTTTAAATAACAATAGGGAGATAGATTCTCGGGATGTGATCGATAATAGGCAAATATAGATATATGGGTAATTGAAACTACTAGTAAACAACTGAAAATGAGTGAGTAGGCTAGACTATAAGAGGGATAGCTTTCTCTCGAACAACTACCCTGAATCATGTTATTTCTTTCGAACATCAACAAGCATGACAATGAAGAACAACCCACACCTTAATTCATCCACTCTTCGAGCTAGATGGGTAGTATTGGGTTTAGGATTCTCTCTCGAGCTAAATCCAGCTCAACCCAATACCCACAAATCATCAATCAATAATCATAGTTCTAAAACATCTCTCTCGAGCAAGCCAAGAAGATAAAAATAGAACTGCATTTGCAACTACAGTTCATAAATTAAACCTCAATTAATGATTAAACTCACTTTTAAATAACATTAAAACTAGTAATTAGCAATACCCATAAGCTAGTTCAGCCCATAATCACATGATCACACCCCAAGAATTGGGGTTTTATCCGAATATCATAAAAAGATAAAAACCATTACCAAATTGATTAGCCATCAACTGGGTAAGAGGAATTCAAGCTTTACAATGCTCCAATTCAAAGAAAATTCGAAACCCGCTTGCAAAATCTCCAAATTGAGTCTCTAAGGTTCTTCAAAAACTAAGAAAAACTTTAGAGAAAACTTCTAAAAATTGTTTCAATGGAAATTAGATGTCAAAAGATACTAAACTAAATGTTCAAAATCTAATTTATAGTCCCCAGAAATAAGCTACGAATGGACATTTGGCGAAGTAAGTCGGGCTCGCCGAACCACTCGGTGAGCCGCCCTTTGATCTCTTTCATCGCCTTTTTGCCTTGACATTCAGCATCCTCAAGGTCTGTAACTTTGGGCAATCTATATTGGCTTCACGGGACTACTCGATGATCCGCCGACTGCTCCTTCCCGTTGCCGACTTGGTTCTTTCCTTTATGGCTTGGCACATTGGAACTTTAGGCGGTCAGATAGCCACTCGGCGATTCGCCAAATGCCCTTGGCGATCACCAGGCTCGCCTTTCTTCATTTCTTCAATTTGTTTTGTTCCTTTTTGCATGTTAGTGTCCTTGCTTTGTTCCTCAATCCATGTACCTGAAAATCAAGGATTTATAATCAGTTTATGGCACAAATTAAGCATTTGAGGACACTAAATCTATTTAAATAAAGCCCTAAATGAGTCCAAATTCAGGACTCATCAACACCCCCAACTTAAACTTTTGTTTGTCCTCAAGTAAAACTAAAGTTCAGCAGTTCAAAAAGGATGTCTCAAATAGTGCTGCATAAGACTCAACATGAATGCACACAACAAGACTCAACTTACTCATACAATATGATCAATTTTGCACTTAAAGATTCAAATTGTGACTCACCATTATCAAAGATGCTCAAATTCACAATACTTGCTTCAAATGCAAGTTCAAGCTCAACAAAGGTACTCAAATTCCCTCACAACAAAGATGATTCCATAGTCACACACAATTTCTCAACAATTTCAAAGCTTCGGAATCACAAACAACTCTTGCACTCAAAAAGATGAACACATGCATGATTTCATCCATAGGTTTGCCCTTATTTTCCAATCAACACTCGTTTCAGCTCACTCAAGATCACAAAGGTCTTTTCAAGGCTTGTAACGGGTTGCGTGTAAATGTATGGTCATTTAGGCTCAGTGGTTTCTACCCTCATGAAGTGTGGCCTGAACATCACTTTCTTATTTTGTTTAACATTTCAAACATGCTCATAATCCACCCCATTATTCACTTCTTCTGAATTACTGGACACCCCATTTCTTTTGCAATTTTCATCACTTATTTCACCATTTTTTCATTCTTTTTCTTTGCTTCTTTTCTCTTTTCTTTTCTCTCTTTTTTTTTACACGGAGTGGTTCCATATTTTTCAAAACCTTTTTCAAAGGGGGAATTCTCACACTTCTTGATTTTCCTTTTCTTTTCACCACACCCCCAACTTGGGCTTTTGGCCTAAATTGTCTATTCAAACAAACCATACTTCATGAGGATTATGGGTGAATGGATAAAGAGGGATAAGGTTCAAGGGGGTTCAAGCAAGGTTCACACATCTCACAAGGTTGGCCACAAAAGAGGTATATTGTCAAATTGTTTCACTCTTCAAAATTGTTGCCTAAGATAATTTGAAGAGTGAAACAATTTGACAATATACCTCACCCCACTCACAAAAGAAAAGTAGTTGTCCTCAAATGCAACTAAACACACAAAAATCACAAAAACAACAGAGAGGGAGGTAAAGAATGATCCTGTCTACACAACCGCTACGTCTGTCGGGGCATCAATGTCCGGGGTCACACTCTGAACTTGGGCATCTGTGCCCAGAGTAACATCAACACTGGCTCCACCAGAGCCTGCCATGGAAGTCTCTCTCAACGAAGTTTGAACGGCTGAATGCACCATAGCCTCCTCAACCTTAGTCAGGCCCTCATATGTAGTCTCTTCATAAACACCGAGCTGCTCCTCATCAGTCTCAGGATCGGACTCTACATCCACCTTATTGGCTCTAATCTCATCTCGGTGGTAGTAGGAGTCATTTAAGTCAATTACTTTTTAAGTCCAATTAATGTAGGGGTGTTTTGGGTATTTTAGGGGTAAAATATATATTGATTTTAAGTCATAATTCACAAGACTTGGTCATTAATTAACAAAACCCAAATATTTCCCCAAATCCCTCTTTTCTCCAATATTTCTCTCTCTACAAGTTCCTCCATTGAAGAACACCAAGAACGTGAAGGTTAGGGCTCAAGAATCAATCTTCTCAACTCCAAATCGTGGGTAAAAATTCAACCAAGGTATGGGGACCTTGATTCATGGAACACTTTTCTCCATGAAGCCCTTCAAACTCTAATTTTGAAATTGGTATAATGTTCAAAAACTAGGGTTTCTATTCTAGCCATGGGTTCTTCCTAAAAATGATTTTATTATGTTATTTGCATTATATTATGGATGATTTGATGTTTTATGGTGATTTTTATTGTAAATTTTCCCCATGAACCCATGTGTTACCCCATGACCCCAATTTCATGAATTATGATGTTTTTATTGATGCAAGGTGAAGACTATGAATTGTATCTATGTTGAGGTTGTTATTGAATCTTGTTTTATTCATGCTTAAAGTAGTATTTTCTAAGTGTGATTGTGCGACTTGGTTCATGACCCTTGAAGGGGGTAAATTGTGAAGGTTTGTTCATGAATGATGGAAGTTGTATGTGAACTTGCAATTCACTTAAAAGGTAAAGATCTTATCACCATTGTGTAAATTGAGGTATTATGGAAAGGTCAATTCTCCCCTTACCCTATACACATATTCATGTATGACTTGTCTAGGATGGTGATAACATTTTTGTTTGATTGAAAGGCTATTTCTCATGAAAACACTATGAATGTAATGTGTAAGTTCTACTCACATGTTAATATTGATTCTAAGGATGGAAGTACATTCTGACCTTTAATGAATCTATGAGATATTATGATGAATTGTATTGAATGAAGGGTAGAGCATTCCTTCACACATGTAAATGCAATTTAACACTAATTATGTATATTTTGGGAAATAATGCTTAACACTGAGTGGATATGGACAATGAGGTAATGGCCTTTCCGCTAATGCAATAGGTTGGGTAATCTAAGTGAACTCATGAGATGGAAGCCCCTCCGCTAATGCAATAGGGTGGGTTTCTAATAGCAATCTCCCTATCCCATAACTATGTGCCAATATAGGACCTTAGCTAGTGGATCCACCTTATAGCTATATATTTAGTTCTACCTTAGGCAAGTAGGACACCTTCTTTCGGTGTGGAGTTACACGACATCGGATTCCATGTAGCTCACATGGTCTATGTCGGTTATGTAAACTTTTCCCTATATAATGAAGATAATGAATGAGACATGAACTATGCTATGACTTCTTGGTGAGTTTACTTAGTAGGAGTGGGGGTATGGGACTTCACTTCCACATTGCACAAGTAGGCTTAGTAGGATGTTATGGGATGGTTCTTTTATGTTATGATGAAATTGAATGTATGCATGTATGTTGAATGGGTAGTTGATATGAATGACTTTCCTTATGTTCAAGTAATGTACATGATTAGTTCCTTGTTGATGACTATTGAATATGATGAGGTCCAAGGTGACATCTATGTCCAAGGTAGCTTCCAAGGAGTACTTGGTATGGTTGGTATTATGGGATGCCAACCATACATTGCACAAGTGTTCCTTAGGGATTGCTAAGGTGTTGAGGTTACCATGTTATGAATGTAAATGTGATTATGACTTGTCTTTGACATTGAAAATGTATGGTGGTTTCCAAACATGATAAATGCATTCTTTTCAAATAAAATGTCCTATTTATCATGTTTTAAGGATTTTATGCATGTTTCCATACTTATTACATATTATGTGCTAACCTTTTCTTCTTTCTACATCTTAATGAGTGTAGGTTCCGGTTAGGTGACTTTCACTCTCTCATTTGAAGAAGACTTGGATTGCTATCTCCAAGTGTGGTGAGTCCTCAAGTTCGAGGACGCGATTTCCTATTTCTTAGTTTCATTTTGTATCTCGTATATTGAGACTTTTGTTGATGTAAAGGGCTAAGTCCCAAAATTTTATATTCCTATATTTAGATGGTAAATGAGACAAAGTCTAGATTTCCTATGAATTTCTTTTATGAAAAGTGAAGTTGAACTTCGATTGTAAAGTTTTAATTTTTCCACATTATTCTCTATGTCTTATGTAATGATGATGCTACAGGCTTGTATGAGACCTCTTCGGGGTCAAGTACGCCGTGTCACGTCCAGGGGTTAGCCTTGGGTTGTGATAATAAGAACTTGGAGTCATGGAAGGGGTAGAGCTAGAGATACCTGATGGCCCAGAGGATGGAGTAGGCAATACTGTCTCTGCAGGTAGTGTCTCGATGTCAACAGTTGGGGATACATCCATCGAGGCTGCCCTCTTCTTCTCAGCCTCATCCTTCAAATACTCAGTCTCAATGTGCCGGATGTCGGTAGAGGAGGTGGGAATCACTTTCACGTCCTTTGTCTAATCACGAGGCACCCGGGCTCTTCTGCAAAGCTAGGTGATCAACAACGGAAAAGGGAGTGATGTCTGGCGCTGTTTGGCCCTCATGGCCATCTCTTGTCAAACGATCATACCCAAATTGAGGCTCTTCCTAGCAATGATTGAGCCAAGACAGGCCGCTTTTGTGTGGCGAAGGATAGACTCATTTTGGGAAGACATGATTGTGCTGCTAATAAATCCAAACAGTACCTCGTTTCCACATTTAGATCTTTCTTCTCTATGGGTACTCCAGCCTCGATCCACCTAGGAGTACCGTTAGATAAAAGAGGGGCCAACCAGCCTTTCATAGTCTCGAAGGATTTTGTCTTGATCATGTACTGGTAGTCATCTACAATGTTGTTGGTGCACTCTAATACTGCATTGATATCATCACTGTCGCACTTCACTTTCCTGACACTGACGACCACATAATCTACTGGCTTGAAGGTTGTGGCCTTCCTCTTTCATTGTGGCACCAGAGCAACATAGGCAGTGTAGAACTCCCGGACCCAAGTAGGAATGTAAGACACCCGGGGTTTAGTAAAAATCTCAAACCTGTGGGACTTTAGGGTTCGCCATATTTCTGGGTGTCGGTCTATTACCCCATCCATAGAAAACCTCTTCTCCTCAATAATAGTCCTCAGTCCCTCAACCTTTAGTGTGTTAAGAGACCGGGGATGAGGACCCTGTGCAGGTGGTGTTGGGACCACAACCCGATCTGGAACTGAAGGAGGAGTAGTGGTCTCAGGAAACCTAATCCTAGACTGATCATGTATCCTCTTGGAGCGTAGTTGATATACCGTGAGTTTACGATATTTTTAATACATTTCACTTAAGAGTTGTATGTGTCTAGGGCCATTTTGTATTATAATTTATGTGTTTTGCATCTTGTTTGCAGGAAATAGCCTTGGACGTGGAAGTAGGAGATGACAACTGAAAATTTGCAGAAGGGTCCACCCACGAAGGTGACCTACGGACTGTATGTCCAGTCACGGTCCATCTATGGGTGGCGTAGATGGAGCATCTGGGATGTCTAACCAAGTGTGGAACTACAGATGCAAGTGACAGAGCGTAGGTGGACCCACGAGCCATTCTTCACACCCGTTGAATGTTTCAGAGAAGTTGAAGTACCAGTACCTGATGAAATTCCTAAGTGTGGAGCCACATAAGAGGAGCCATGGATCATAGGTCAACCTACGGTCCTTTATGTAGGTCCGTCGTTTGTATCTGAGAGTTGAAGGTTCCAGCCTCTGCAAGAAAAGTCTAAGTGTTGACCTACGGACCGTAGGTCGACCCACGGTCCGTAGGTCGAAGTCGTCGAATGAATCTGCGTCCAGAAAGTTTATTTCCTTATTTCATTTTCTTTCCTTTTTGTTTAGGACAAGTTTTTCTATAAATAAGGTATGTAAACCTCATTTTTGGGGGTTAGACATTGTTGTTTACTTTTAGTTCTTGGTCTTTTCTTGGGAATTAACTTGCAAATTTTAGCAATTTGATTTCCGAATTTTGGTTTATAAAGATTTTGGCTTTGAATTTCAATTGGAGATTACGGGTTCCTTCTACTCATTACGTAAGTTCCTGAATTCTTCTTCTAAAAATATGAATTGTGTTCTTTCAAGCATGAGTAACTAAATCCACAACTAAAGTTGTGGGAACCATGAGCAATTAACAACGTATGAATAATAAATTAGTAATTCTTGAATAGTGTTGATGCATGCATTGGTAATTCTTTCGCTTAGAAGTTTTTTTAACGAGTGCACGCATTAGAACTCACCTTGTTTCTACTTGTCCGGACCAAGGAGGTAGTTAATAAGAAAAGAATTATCAACAGAGATTTAGTGTGATACAATCTAATAGTCTAATGTCAATTGGTGCGTGGGTGAAAACTAAGCCATACATTGATGTGTAGTCTAATCTGAGGTAAAAGTAACGGTTAGTAAATTATACACACGTAGCCGGACCAAGGTGCAAAGTGAAATTCCCTATTTGGAGGACCAATCCCTTAGGGATACATATCTTACCACTTTGCATGTGATACACTAGGAAAGGATTACTATTATTAGGATTACCGCGTTAAGAGCTTATGGGGAACACATACACCCTAGTTTCTCTCTTATTGATAACAACAAAGTTCGAATCTTTCTCACTTGTTACTTAACAACAATCAATTATTTGTTTCACAAACCCCCCCCCCCTTTACTTACTTGTCTCAGAAATAGTTTGACTAAACGAACATAATCATAAGTTAAGTTTAAGTCTACACTATATTCCTCGTGGGATCGACCCCAACCTCCAAGTTGGGTTCTTTTCTTGTTAACGATCACTTATACTTCTTTAGGGAAGTGTAATTTGAGCGGTTCAGTAGTTCAAGTCTCCGAGCTAATAATAACTGATCATCCTCAGGCTTAGAGATAACAACCTGAGGATCCTGGTGTTCCCCCTCACTTTCAGAAGTGGTGAGGGGAGTCGCGTAGACTCCCTTCCTGTCGGACTTGACCTCTGGTGATGCAGCTGCGGGATCCTTACCCTTTCCTTTCCCCTTCCCACCTGTGGTAGGAAGCTTGGTCACCTTTGCTTTGGATGCAGCTGCATCCTCATTGATTACGATTTCCTTTGCTCACTTGCGGGGAGACATGTCTTGTCCCGGTACTTTGGGTCTGGCCATATCTGCAAAACACATCAGAAAGTGTTAGAAACATTTCAAGAAAATTTGTAGAGATAAGGTTGCAGATAAACTTGCTGAGCCAGTCGGCGAGTCACTTTGGCGAGCCAGATCGAGCTCGCCAAAAGGACTGGCCTGAAAAATTTCCAAAAAAATGGAAGGTCAACGATGTGTAAAGCCCTTCGGCGATTCACCGACATCACTTGGCGAGCTTAGACTATCCCACCGAAATTAACAGTGTATTTTAGGGGTTAGGGGTGTAGAAAAGGCGATCAAAGGAACCTTTCGGCGAGTCGCCGAGTGAACTCAGGTTTCCTGCCGAAAGTTATAGACTCTAACTAAGCCAAATTACGAAATTAAAGGTGATCAAGGGGGACGTTGGCGAACCGCCTAACGGTTCGCAAGCTCGACCCAACTGGCCAAACTATTCAACGTGCCAAATTTCAACCATGTTTCCCAAAATCAAGCCCGCAGCCCCCGAAAACAAAATCAAACACACACAGTATGCAATTCACACAAGACCCATAAGACCCATGTTTCTAGGGTACTCAGACTTCCCCCAATTTGGCCAAAATTGGCCATTTGACGACTTTTGCCCTTAAGAATGACGTCAACCACTCTATCATTGGGAAAATTACGTCATTTGGCACAATTTGGGGGTTACTCAGACTTCACCCAACTAGACCCAACATAAACTAACCGTTACCCAACAATTTATGATCAATTTTAATGCACAAAACTCAGGAAATCAATATTTTAAGCAAATACGTGCAATTTCAAAACACAAAATAGGCACAACAACAAATCAAATACGATTCAACACAGGCCCAACACACATCATTACAAAATTATCAAATGCATTCAAGTCCAACCACTAATCAAGAGTTCGGGGTTCGGAAAACCAACCTTTAAGCCGAATGAAGAATTGCATATGCTAGGTGGCAATGTAATCCAAATTCGAGCACGAGATACAACACAAAAAGCAGTAAAAATAGGGTAATATGGAAAGTCTAGAGTGCGGGTGAGAGAGTATGGGGTTTGAAATGAGGGAATATGAAATATTTTGAATATTTATATTGTTTGGCCATTTAAAACCTTGTAGTTCGCGGCCCTTTCGGTGGTGTTAGTCCACCACACCGAACCCCTCAGCGATGCACCGAGTGGTGACTTACCTCGCTGAGTTTTACAGGACCTACAATTAATTTAGGGGGTCCAAACGGCTGACAAAATCGGGCTCGCGAACCTCTTCTGTGAGTCACTGATTCAGCCATTGGACCATCGAGTTTTACAGACTTCCACCTCAGATTTTTGTGGATCCAACGGCGGTCCAAGTCGGGCTCTCCGATCTCTTCGGCGAGTTGGTGACTGGACTCTTGGCTCGCCAACCTGCACATTCTCAAAGACACTCCACTTTTCAACCTACACAATCAACATCTATTATTTGAAATCAAACTTAAGACATTAAAAACTTCGGTTGCCTCCAAAGAAGCTCATTAGTTAACATCGTGGCTCGACGCAAATACATATTTAAACTTGATTCTTGGGTTTGCCATAGTATCACTAGGCAACTGCCTTGTTGTCTTGGGTTTAGATGTGAAGAAATTTGACCCATTTGGGTCTCCAACTGCTTGATAGAGACTGAGTGAGAGGTCACCGTCTAGTTGAGAGTCGACACATCCTCTTTTATTTCTTTCAACACTTTATTGGACCCTTTAACCTTGTTGAGAATGTGTGAGAGTATGTTTTCCCTATGGCCACCCTCAGAATCTTTGGGTTTTTTACGCTCATGGGGAGTCACATATCTATCCTTCTCCCCTTCTCTTTCCTTCTAAGTGGCGTTACAATCACGCCAATCTCCTTCACGGTCTCTCCAGCCCTCATCTCTATTCAAACCTTTGTTACCACCCGACCTTGGGTAGTTTGCACGGTAACCTCCTCTTTGGTTGACTAAGAAGTTCACTTCCTCACTGTACAACGCTTCAAATTTGGTCTCATCGGGGTTTACACTCCCAACAATGACAACATCAACACTCCTTGTACCAGCACCCATGACATTCTTGGTCAAGACGTCCTACTGGGTCATTATCTTTGCCATGTTTTGGTCTCTCTCTTGATCTCTTTCGATCTGCTCCTTTGTCAGTTTATAAGTAAGAGGAGAGACTTGATTTTCGTCAGTGTACCATGCCCAGTTAATTTTGGTCATGCCATCAAGGAGTTGGGCTGCTATTGCATAAGACTGTTGCATTAAAGCTCTCGGAGAGAGTTGATCAGCCACTCCCTTGTTCACTGAATCAAAGCTTAAAGAAGTATTGCAATAGTATATTATCGGGCAATCCATGAGTTGGGCATTGCAGCACCATCTTCTTAAACCTCAGCCAAGTCTCATGGATTGGCTCACCCTCCAAGCGCTTGAAGCTTTGGATGTTGTCCCGAAGAGTCATCATCTTCGAAGGGGGAAAGAATCGCACTTGGAATGCAGTAATAAACTCATTCCACGAAGTGATAGAATCTCTTGGTAACTCAACCAACCACTTGCTTGCCTCGCCCAAAAGAGAAAATATGAACAACCTCAGCCGAACCAATTCTTGAGATATTTTCTTAAAGGAGAACGGTCCACAAACATCAAAAAAATTTCTAATATGCTCATAGGGATCCTCACGAGCCTGCCCACCAAACAAACCCTTCAATTGTAAGAGCTCCAACATGGTGCTTGTGATGTGAAACACAACGTTTCCTTAGCCGGAGGTAAATGAATGGCACCAACACAACCCATTTGGTTTGGGTCATTGACATTCGGGTCATTGACATCATTGAGATTCTCGATGTCATTTTGGTGGCCCACTTGACTATCATTACTCCCATTGACGCTCATTTCCTCCTCTGTTTTAACATAAGCAACACAAAATTAAAACTAATAGTAAATAGACTCAGCTATGACTAAAATGAACACAATTCAACTTCACCAAAATAATTTTAAACAACACCACTCCCCCACAGCGACACCATTTTGATTAATAACATTTCAAAGACACTTCTTCAAATTCTAAGTGTCAATGATCGTAAATTAGTATATAACCCAACTATATGAGTTAGGGTCGAATCCCATAGGGAGCGGTACGTGTTTAGAATTCAATTAAGAAGTATGAATGCGGTCTAATCAGCCATAAGAATAAACATTATCGGAAAAAGACATCAAATTAAAGGGGTGACACGAATGTCAAATGGGGGGTTCTGGTTGTAATTATCAACTACAAACAGTCACAAACAATTTTAAATAACAATAGGGAGATATATTCTCGGGATGTGATTGATTATAGGCAAATATAGATATATGGGTAATTGAAACTACTGGTAAACAACTGAAAATCAGTGAGTAGGCTAGACTATAAGGGGGATAGCTTTCTCTCAAATAACTACCCTGAATCATGTGGTTTCTTTCGAACATCAACAAGCATGTAAATGAAGAACAACCCACACCTTAATTTAGCCACTCTTTCGAGATAGATGGGTACGATTGGGTTTAGGATTTAGTCTCTCGAGCAAAATCCATCTCAACCCAATACCCACAAATCATCAATCAATAATCTTTGTTCTAAAACATCTCTCTCAAGCAAGCCAAAAACACAAAAGTAGAATTTCATTTGCAACTACAATTCATAAATTAAACCTCAATTAATGATTAAACTCACTTTTAAACAACACTTAAACTAGTAATTAGCAATATCCATAAACTAATTCAACCCATAATCACATGATCACACCCCAATAATTGGGGTTTTAGCCGAACGTAATAAAAAAATAAAAACCGTTACCAAATTGATTATCCATCAACTTGGTAAGAGGAATTCAAGCTTTACAATGCTCCAACTCGAAGAAAATTTGAAACCCACTTGCAAAATCTCCAAATTGAGTCTCTAAGGTTCTTCAAAAACTAAGAAAAACTTCTAAAAAATGTTTCAATGGAAATTAGATGTAAAAAGATACTAAACTAAATGTTCAAAATCTAATTTATAGTTGCCATAAATAATCTACGAATGGATATTTGGCGAAGTAACTCAGGTTCGCCGAACTACTCGGTGAGCTGCCCTCTGATCTCTTCCATCACCTTTTTTCCTTGAAATTCAGCATCCTCAAGGTCTGTAACTTTGGGCGATCTATCTGGGTTTCGCGGGATTACTCGGTGATCCACCGACTATTCCTTTTCGTCCCCGACTTGGTTCTTTCTTTCAGGGCTTGGAACATTGGAACTTTAGATGGTCAGATAGCCACTCGGAGATTCGCCAAATGCCTTTGGCGATCACCAAGCTCTTTTTTCTTCATTTCTTCAGTTTGTGTTGTTCCTTTTTGCATGTTACTGTCCTTGCTTTGTTCCTCAATCCATGTACATGAAAATCAAGGATTTATCATCAGTTTATGGCACAAAATAAGCATTTGAGGACACTAAAACCATTTAAATAAACCTCTAAATGAGTCCAAATCCAGAACTCATCAGTTACTAAATAGGAGTAATAGTTTCGAGGGTCAAATACTGAGAACCTTTTTTAATCCATCTTTTTTTTTCGGCTGATTCAAAAAATACAACTAGATAAAATTAAAATACAATGATCAAGAGTTGACTAATTAATGAAGTAAGAGATAATGGTAAGAATAATAATACTAGATGTATTATTTTCTTTCGAGTTTTTTACTTGAACTATCACATAATGTGTTTCCTATCTAATCTATTATCAATTGTATTTATCAAAACACATCTCGAAACTAATGAATCAAATATGGCCACGTGGACAAAATTCTATGAGTAAATTAAGTTGTGACACAATTTTTGCTGATTGTATTCAAAGACTTGGTCTAATCATATTCGAATTCGACATGTCTTGTGATAAATAATGGGTGATATAGTTCAAATAATAAACCCATACACCTGATAGTTCAGGTACTAAATTCACAAAAAATAATGATACTTCAAACATGTTTTTGATCATCAGCTCCTTTATTTGGTAATGAAATAATAGTGTATCTAGTGCTAGAGTAAACTTAGGGTCAGGATGAAACCCCGTCGAAGAAAAAATTATATTATTTATATATAGATAAAAATATTTTTAATGTATATATAGACATATAGTTACGTTGAACTTCCTTTGACTAGATCGCGTACTTACTGCCTCAGATTTTAAATCTCCTCAATAAAAATCTTAGCTCCACTACTAACCATATCACATGCACCGTAGAATAAAAAATGTAGTAGGTTTTTGAATCTTTTGAAGAAATAATTGTATAAATACTCACATCCATAGCACACAAAATCACACTTGAATTAGCTTCTCTCTCTACAAAATATACACAAAATATAAAGGAGTTCTTCTACAACCGTTTATTTCTGGCCATTTTCATACTTCTCAGGGTTGCAACAGAAAAGGTACGTACCCTTTTTGGAATTATGAATACATGATTTAATATTAACAATTTCACATATATATTATGTTCTACGTCAAATCGGATTTCACTTTAATATCATGTCGAATTAAGATCCAACCTCAGTTCACACCTTAAAATATGGCTAAAAAGGAGAAGAATTATCCAAATCTTATTAGAAATCCATAATTCTCAGCTTTCAGCGATGTGAGATTCATTCCATTCATCAATATATATAACCTGAACCTCTTCATCTAAAAAAAGGTTAATTATTTGTTATATGTTATTATAATTTGTGTTAGTTTTTTTAAAACTTATGATAATGAGCAGCGATGGGCGTGAAGGCAATAAATTGGTGCCAAGTTCCTAGCCAACATGTAGCCCTATGACTAGATTTTGCATCGATGTTTGTCGTTATTTTTTCTGAGTCTGAGATTTCGACTCATTTGGGACTTTGTTTTCATAGTTTTAGTGTCCTCAATGCCTAATTTATGGTTGAAACTGATGTTAAAATGTTGATTTGCAGCAATGAAGGCTAAGGAGCAAGGCAAAGACATTACCGAGCAAAAAGGAGCAAAAAAGCAGAAGAAGTTGAGGGAAGGCAATCCTGGTGATCGTCAAGACCAGTCGGCGAGCCACCGAGCGGCTCTTTAGCTCACCTAAAGTTCCAGACTGCCAGCCTTGGGGAGAAGCCAAATTGGTGATGGATTTGGATAATCGGTGAACCGCCGAATGGATCGGCGACACTAACTGGAATCGCCCAAAGTCACAGAACCCTGAGGATAAAGAACCACAAAAAACCGACAATAGAATAGAGCAATTGGCGCGTCACCAACTTGGTCGGTGATGCTCGACTTAGCTCGCTTAATGGCCCTGCACGCCTTAATTTGGGAAACTATAAATTAAATTTCAAAAAGATATATTAGCTATCCTTGGAAAGAATCCTTTTAGTTAGTATTGTTCCTGAGTATTTTTCTCCATTGTTGAACCTTGTTGAAGGAGTTTTCAAGTAGATTTTGGAGTGGGCTTTTGATTTTGCACATTTGTGGATCATTGTAAAGACTTGAATTGCAATACCCAAATTATGGAGAACATAATTGGTATTGATTTCTTCTCTTTTATAATGTGTAGCTAAAACCCCAATTCTTGGGGTGTGATGATGTGGTTATTTACTTGATTATCTTATGCGTATTGTTGTTTACTAATCTAAATGTTGTTTTAAAGTGGGTTTAATTGATAGATGTGTA
The DNA here is from genome assembly GCA_036250385.1 of Solanum microdontum. Classification (NCBI taxonomy): domain Eukaryota; kingdom Viridiplantae; phylum Streptophyta; class Magnoliopsida; order Solanales; family Solanaceae; genus Solanum; species Solanum microdontum. The sequence continues at coordinate 31,680 of JAJONQ010000702.1, forward strand.
TTAATCTATGAATTGTAGTTGCAAATGCAATTCTAACTTAGTATTTTGGGCTTGCTTGAGAAAGAGGTTTTAGAACTTAGTTTCTTGATTAATGATTGTAGCTATTGGTTTGATGTCGGTTCAGCTCGAGAGAGTGAATCCTAAACTCAATTCTACTTATCTAGCTCGAGAGAGTAGATAAATTAAGGTTTTGGGTTGTTTATATTGTTCAGCTTGTCGAGTTTCGAGAGAGCTCGCCTGATTCGTATTAGTTGTTTGAGAGAAAGCTATTGCATCTATAGTCAGCATAACTACTGAGATTTAGCAATTGTTAGTGAATTCCAACACATAGAGCGAAATATCACGACCCAGGGGTACCCCCTAGATGCAACACGACATACAAGACTACGAAAAGTCCCATACAAGCCTCATAGCATGTTATCACATAAGATAATCGAAATAGTACAAAATTTAAAACTCTTTTAATCCATACAATAAAAAATAATTTAAAACAACGGAAGTCTACTAGTCTCACATGGCTATCTAAAATCAATCTCCGAATCAAAAGTAGTGTCACGACCCTTTACAATAGAAAGTCTAAAAGAGTCTATTACAATAAAAGACATGAAATATCAAAAGTACTTGTCCTCAAATCCATGAGGACACACCAATAGTCTTGGCAGAACTCAATCCAAGCTTCAATTAGAGAGAATCAACTTAAATGCCGGAACCTACACCTTGGTAAATATGAAGAAATATGAGTTAGCACATTTAATGTACTAAGTATGATAGCCATGCAAAAATCATGCTTTAAAACAGACATTTTAGTTGAAAGTCATGCTTTATGCCAATTGGAGAAAACTTCATGAACATAAGTACAAGAGGCATAAGATACAACATAATCAACATATAAGTCATTCCATCACATTATAACTTTCTCCTGAAGTAACCCTAAGCTATATTTTGTGCAATGTATGAATAGCGTCCCATACCACCATCCACACTAAGTACCAAATTAAGGCCACCAAAAGTGAACTTCCCATTCTTCCTTTTCACCTTTATACAATACTCATACATAAGGAACATAAACATTTCATAAGTCATGACAAGGAAGTAACTCATAATACAATACAAGTATAGCATGCATCATCACATTAAGCATATAAGTCATCATTCTTCATTAGCTTCATTTAGAGCACTTTCATTCAATAGTCGTCAAGACATTGGAGAGGTTACTATAGCCCCCTCAAAGCCTACTCGTGCAATGCATAGATGGCATCCCATACTACCACCCACACTTCAGAGAACCTCTCAAGTAACTATAGTGCACATCATACATGATGGGAGTAAGCATTAACCGACATAGACCATGAGAGCAAACCATGGAATCCGGTGTCATATAACCCCACACCGTAGAGGGGTGGTCTACTTGCCTAAGGTAGGACCGATAACATTTACCTTAGGTTGATCCACTAGCTAGGACCTATGTGGGCACATAGTTATGGGGTAAGGAAGATGTTCATTGAAACCTGGCCTAACATTGGGAGAGCTTCCATCTTACCCTATCCACTTGGTGCTTAGCCTCCATTCCCGTAGTGTATTTCATTAATTTAACATTATCACACATGAGAGGGTGCCATAAGCCTAACAAATCAAGATACATTATTTAACACATGAAACGGTGCCATAAGCCTACTGATTCTAGGTACATCAGTTATGATTGCTCATTGAATCCTCATGAAAGGGTGCCATAAGCTTACCGATTCAAGGTTCATCATTAACATTCATGGAAGGGTGCCATAAGCCTACCAATACCAAAGTTCATTAACATCATTTATGGAAGGGTGCCATAAGCCTACCGATCCCAAGGTTCATTCTTAACATGCATTGAAGGGTGCCATTAGCCTACCGATCCAAGACTCAACAATCAACAATACTTTCATTCATACAAGAAGAGAATGCATACGACTACAAATTCAAGTTATTCACTTCATTGAAGAACCTTTCACATTCTATCGTCAACATTCATAAGTGCACAATTGAGAATGAACCTTTCAATAATAGCACAATTATATTCTAGACATGACCATATAACTTTCATTGGAATCATAAACATTTACATAACATCATACTCATACATTAACCTTCATGAAATTACCTTTCAAGGCTATGAATCACCATTCACCAACATATCTTAGAATACCACAATTAGGGATGAAAAATGATGTTATTGAATAATCTAAATCAATTTAGGCATAATTCATCAACATACTTACATATTCAATCAACCCAAGTCACAACCATTCAATTTCATAATTTGGGGAAAACATGGGTTCATGGGGAAATTCATTTTAAATCATCATAAATACATCAATTCAGTCATAAATGATGAAATATAAGCCCTTGAAAATGTTTTGGAATTGAACCCATGCTTAGATTGAAAATCCTACTTTTTGGGTAAATTTGGAACTTGAAATCATGTTTTGGAATTGGCTCCTTGAATGAAATTTAGTCAAGGATGAAGACTACCATACCTTTAATGGATTTACCCTCTAAATTTGAGAATAAACACTTTGAATCTTCAATCTCTAGCTCCCACTTCTTCTTCTTCTTCTTTGGAACTTCTAGAGAGAGAATTTTTTAGAGGAAGAACTCTTTTGATTTGAGTTGGGTTTTGGAGAATAAAGGAGTAAATGAACTGTTTTAAGACTTAAAACTATTTAGATAAGTGATATAAAACAATTAAAATCAACCCCATACAATAACTAATTAATTAGGAAATTACATAAAAGCCCTCAACTTAGGCAGCCCCGTCCAGGGACCACACCCATCTATACGACCCGTCTAGGGGACCACAGCTTGTGGTGGTGCCCGTGGTCCCTTGGGCAGTGACCCTCCTCAATATGACAAGCCTTTATGAGCCTAAGGCATGACCACAAGACCTCCCACGATCCGTGCTTAAGACCACGAGTCGTGGTGAAGGTCGTGGTCTTGAGGCAATGTCAAGGCTTCAAAGCCTTGCCTCCATGTGCCTAAGTGATCTTCACGACCACCCTCCACCATCCGTCAAGGGCACCACGGCCCTTGGTGGTACCTGTGGTCTCTTGACCAGTAGCACCCTCAACATCACACAACTCCCATGAAGCTAAGGCAACCCCACGAGCCTTCCCATGGCCCATGGTCATGACCACGAGCTGTGAAGTGGCTCGTGAAGGGGAGCTTTGGCTTGGCACCTTTTTAGGGCACACTGCCTTCCCAACCATGGGTGGCACCACGAATCTTGGTGGCCACCACGGGTCGTGAAGACCCTCATGCTCATGGTAGGCAGTGGCTAGGCTTAGTTTTAGGCAGCCTTGGTCCCCTAGCCATGGCCTTCACCCAAAACCCTTAGCCTTTGCTTTTAACCCTTGACGTTAACCTTTACGTTTAGGCTCTAGTTTAACTTACCCATTTTCGGGTCATTACATAATCTGCCCCTTAGGAACATTCGTCCTCGAATGACATCTTTAAACATTTACGGAGATTAAAGACTCAAGATTAGCAGCCCAACAAGCATGACACATCAAAATAATGCATAAATCATAGGAGGAAACATCAACTCCACATCAATAAACTCAATGCAACACAAGGAAGTAGGAACTACATCTACAAACTCATTATGCACAAAAACATCAACATTTCTCATTTTGTTGGAGGAATTTCCTTCTCTAATTCACATCATGCTCGTCATAACATCATTTAGCAAATTATGCAATTCTTCTCAAAGACACATTTAAGCATATTCAACAAGTCAACTCATGAAGAATTTAGGCAATTCATACTAGATGCACGCACATCAACATGAGGAACGCAACCATGAAAACTCATTTCCTCGTATAAACATAAATTCATAAAGAACATGCATAATATAAGGAGATCATGGAAACACATAATCACACATGACTCCAAAACATGAAACAAGCTACAAGGAGCCCTTGGTCTGAAGATTGAATAGAAATAGAAGAAAGTGATAAGGATATCGGAAATCTCAACAACCTTACTATTCAACATACTATCTCCCCCTTAGGAGTAAATCTCATACCAAGGCTTAACATGAAAATAACATAGGGATCTCAATAAGTCATTCACGACTATAAGAAATCATCATCATACCAGTGCCTTCATCCAGAAGAACTCCCTTGTCCTTTTTAGCTTGAAGTATATAGAAACAATTTTTCTTTGGAGCATTAGGATCCGGGTCATTAAGAGAAGATTGTTTGGCCTCTCTTCCTTTGGCCGCAAGAGTAGGGTAGTCTTTCACTTGGTGATCATTCTTCCCACAACCATAACACCCATTTGTACCGGCTAGGCACTCCCCATAATGCCTCTTTCTACAAGTAGTGCAAGTAGGTTTAGAAAATAGAGGTCCACCACCTTTCTCTTGGTTAACCTTAGGAGTGCTTGAAGAATCTTGGTTTGAAGCTCTATTTTTGAACCTTCATTGACCTTGCTCATAAAATCTAACTCTCTTCAACTCCCTATTTTCCTCTTAAGTTTGGACTGCTAAATAGATTGAGCATACACCATAAGCCTAGAAATGTTCATATCATCATGGAGCATTTTTGTACGACACTCTTCCTTAACTAGGTCGGACACAACCATCACATATCTATTCATCTCATCCCTTGGGCAAAAATGGAGGGTACATAGATAAAAGGGTAAATTTCAAAGAACTCTTGAACATTCATGTTACCTTGCCCAAGATGGATAAACTCCTCCACCTTAGCCTCCCTCTTGTCACGGGGAAAGAACCTATCAAGGAGTGCTTTCTTAAACACTTCCCAATCTATGAGGCCCGCTCTTATTGGCCTATTGCTCTTCCATTCAGTAACCAAACTTGGGCAACATCTTTCAATTGTTAAGTGGCTAGTTCCGCTTTTTCTATAGAAGTCACCTCCATAGCATTAACTACCTTATACACCTCATCCACAAATTGTTGGGGATCCTCTCCCACCTTGGAACCAAGAAACACAAGAGGGTTCATCCTCACAAAGTCTCTCAACGTAGAAGCCATAGTACTCACAATAGGGTTCACATGAGTTTCAACACCCCTAGTAGCTTGGGCCGTCATGGCTTGGGCTTGAGTAGTTACAGCTTGAGCCATCATCAAAAGAGCCGACCTAACTATCTCATTTGTCATAGCCGGAGGATCAATAGGAACTTGATTGCCTTGAGGAACTTGATCACCTTGAGGACCTTGGGGAGGAACTCCCTCATTCACATTCTTCTCTTCCATCCTTCTTGCATTCACCCTTCATGTATTGATATCCTATAAACACAAGAGAAGGGTTAGGAAAATGACTCTTATAGAGCTAAACTCTAAGGCACGACGTTAAGAGTAATGACAGAAGTGTAGCTTCCTAACGTCTTATATCCTCTCATTGATAAATGTGTCACAATTCACACCCATGAACAAGACTCTACTCGACGTCGCTTGTGAGACGTCAATCCTAAAAATGATCCCAAAATATTGTGCTCTGATACCATATTTGTCACGACCCAGGGGTACCCCCTAGATGTAACCCGACATACAAGACTCTGAAAAGTCCCATACAAGCCTCATAGCATGTCATCACATAACATAATAGAAATAGTACTAACTTTAAAACTCTTTTAATCCATACAATGAAAAATCATTTAAAATGGCTAAAGTCTACTAGTCTCACATGGCCATCTAAAACCAATCTTCGAATCAAAAGTACGGTCACAATCCTTTACAATAGAAAGTCTGAAAGAGTCTATTACAATAAAAGACATGAAATATCAAAAGTACTTGTCCTCAAATCCATGAGGACACAACAATAGTCTTGGAAGAACTCAATCCAAGCTTCAATTAGAGAGAATCAACTCAAATGCCGGAACCTACACTTTGGTAAAGATGAAGAAATATGGGTTAGAAAATATAATGTACTAAGTATGATAGCCATGCAAAAATCATGCTTTAAAACGGACATTTTATTTGAAAGTCATGCTTTATGCCAATTACTTCATGAACATAAGTACAAGAGGCATAAGATACAACATAATCAACATATAAGTCATTCCATCACATTAGAACTTTCTCCTCAAGTAACCCCAAGCTATACTCTGTGCAATGTATGAATAGCGTCCCATACCACCATCCACACTAAGTACCAAATTAAGGCCACCAAAAGTGAACTTACCATTCTTCCTTTTCACCTTTATACAATACTCATACATAAGGAACATAAACATTTCATAAGTCATGACAATGAAGTAACTCATAATACAATCCAAGTATAGCATGCATCATCACATTAAGCATATAAGTCATCATTCGTCATTAGCTTCATTTAGAGCACTTTCATTCATTAGTCATTAAGACATTAGAGAACTCACTATAGCCCTCTCAAAGCATACTCGTGCAATGCATAGATGGCATCCCATACTACCACCCACACTTCATAGAACATCTCAAGCAACCATAGTGCACATCTCACATGATGGGAATAAGCATTAACCGACATAGACCATGAGAGTAAACCATGGAATCCGGTGTCATATATCCCCACACCATAGAGAGGTGGTCTACTTGCCTAAGGTAGGACCGGTAACATTTAGCTTAGGTTGATCCACTAGCTAGGACCCAAGTGGGCACATAGTTATGGGGTAAGGAAGATGTTCATTGAAACCTGGCCTAACATTAGGAGATCTTCCATCTTACCCTATACACTCGGTGCTTAGGCTCCATTCCCATAGAGTATTTCATTACTTTAACATTATCACACATGAGAGGGTTTCATAAGCCTACCGACTCAAGATACATTATTTAACACATAAAAGGGTCCATATTCCTACCGATTCAAGGTACATTAGTTAGGATAGCTCATTGAATCCTCATGAAAGGGTTCCATAAGCCTACCGATTCAAGGTTCATCATTAACATTCATGGAAGGGTGCCATAAGCCTACCGATCCCAAAATTCATTAACATCATTTATGGAAGGGTGCCATAAGCCTACCGATCCCAAGATTCATTATTAACATGCATGTAATGGTGCCATTAGCCTACCTATCAAAGACTCAAAAATCAACATTACTTTCATTCATACAAGAAGAGGATGCATACGCCTATCGATTTAAGATATATACTACATTGTAGAAGCCTTCACATTCTATCGTCAACTTTCATAAGTGCACAATTGAGATTGAACCTTTTAATAATAGCACAATTACATTATAGACATGAACATATAACTTTCATTGGAATCATAAACATTTACATAACATCATACTCATACATTAACCTTTATGAAATTGCCCTTCAAGGCTATGAATCACCATTCACCAACATATCTTAGAATACCACAATTAGGCATGAACAATGATGTTATTCAATAATCTAAATCAATTTAGTCATAATTCATCAACATATTTCTATATTCAATCAACCCAAGTCACATACATTCAATTTAGTAATTTGGGAAAAAACATGGGTTCATGGGGAAATTCATTTTAAATCATCATAAATACATCAATTCATTCATAAATAATCAACTACAAACCCTTGAAAACGTTTTGGAATTGAACGCATAGTTAGATTGAAAACCCTACCTTTTGGGTAAATTTGGAACTTGAAATCATGTTTTGGAATTGGCTCCTTGAGTGAAACTTAGTCAAATTTGAAGACTACCATAACTTTAATGGAGTTTCCCTCTAAATTTGAGAAGAAACACTTTGAATCTTCAAGCCCTAGCCCCCACTTCTTCTTCTTCTTCTTTGGGAACTTCTAGAGAGAATTTTTTAGATGAAGAACTCTTTTGATTTGATTTGGGTTTTTGAGAATAAAGGAGTAAATGAAATGTTTTAAGACTTAAAAATATTTATATAAGTGATATAAAACAATTAATATTGAGCCTATACAATAACCAATTAATTAGGAAATTACATAAAAGCCCTCAACTTAGGCAGCCCCGTCCAACGACCACACCCATCTATACGGCCCGTCTAGGGGACCACGGCTCGTGGTGGTGCCCGTGGTCACTTGGGCAGTGACCCTACTCAACATGACAAGCCTTTATGAGACTAAGGCATGACCACGAGACCTCCCACGATCCGTGCTAAAGACCACGAGTCGTGGTGAAGGTCATGATCTTGATGCAGTGGCAAGGCTTAAAAGCCTTGCCTCCATGCGCCTAAGTGATCTTCACGACCACCCTCCACCATCCGTCAAGGGCACCACGACCCATGCTAGTGGCCGTGGTCCCTTGAATAGTAGCACCCTCAACATCACACAACTCCCATGAAGCTAAGGCAACCCCACAAGCCTTCCCATGGCCTGTGGTCATGACCACGATCGTTGAAGTGGCTTGTGAAGGGGAGCCTTGGCTTGGCACCTATTTAGGGCATACTGACTTACCAACCATGGGTGGAACCACGACTCGTGGTGGCCACCATCGGTTGTGAAGTCTCGCATAGTCATGGTAGGTAGTCGCTAGGTTTAGTCTTAGGCAGCCTTGGTCCCCTAGCCATGGCCTTCTCCCAAAACCCTTAGCCCTTGCCCTTAACCCTTGACGTTAACCCTCACGTTTAGGCTCTAGTTCTACTTACCAATTTCTGGGTCATTACATGAAATTAACTATAGTCGATCACAACCCCAAGAATTTCTATCTACTTATTTTTTCCCCTATTTTTGAAACTATTTTAGTTGCTAATTAACAGACCAATCCCCCATTTGACATTTGTGTCAGTCCTTCAATTTATCTAAAGGTTTTTGATAATATCTATTCCTACAACCGAATAGATCGCATTTATAACTTCCTAACTGAATTCGATCTTGTACCGCTCCATGTGGGTTCTACCCTAACTCATTTGTTATGTTTTATACTAGATTACGATCGCCTACACCTAGTATTGGATGAGGTGTAATTGATCATTTATCAAAAATGGCGCCGCTGCCGGGGAGTGGTCTGTAGAATTCTTTTATTGAAGTTTGAATTGTGATCATTTTGTGTTGTAGTTGAATCGATTTACTTTGTTTTGTTTTTATGTTGGCTGTGTTTGAAAAGAGGACGAGATGAGTGTGAAAGGAAGTAACGGTAGCCAACTTGGCCACCAAGATGATGTCGGAAATCTGAATGATGTCAATGACCCAATTCAATTGGGTGGCATTGGTGCTATACTCTTACCTCCAGTTGAGGGATATGTTGTCTTTCATGTCACTAGCACAATGTTGCAACTCTTGCAAATGAAAGGATTATATGGAGGACTAGATCATGATGTTCCCCATGATCATATTCAGAATTTTGTGGACGTTTGTGGTCCATTCTCGTTCAAGAACATCTCACAAGAATCAGTTCATCTCCGGTTATTCCCTTTTTCTTTGATGGGAGATGCTACAAAATGGTTAGCTGATTTACCGAGGGATTCAATCACAACTTGGGATGAACTTACAGAGGCATTCTACGTAAAGTTCTTCCCTCCTTCAAAGATGATGTCATTGAGAGACAATATTCAGGGCTTCAAACGTTTGGAGGGTGAGCCAATCCAAGAGACGTGGCTGAGATTTCAGAAGTTATTACTTCAATGTCTGACTCACGGGCTTCCAAACAGTGTGTTGCTGCATCATTTCTACAGGAGTCTTGACTCGGTGAACAAAGGAGTGGCTGATCAACTTGTCCAATGAGGTATAATGCAACAACCATTCAAAATAGAATCTAATCTCCTCGATGGCATGATCAAGATTAATAGAGAATGGTACACTTGGGAGGACCAACTGTCTCCTTTGATCTTTAGGATGACAAAGGAGCAGATCGAGAAAGACCAAGAGCGAGACCAAAATATGGCCAAAATGATGACCTAGCTGGATATCTTAGCGAAATATGTGATGGGAAGTGGGTTGAAAGGTGTAAATGTTGTTGGTGTCAGTGGGGTGAACCCCGATGATGCACGCTTTAAGGCTCTATATAATGAGGAAGTGAATTTTCTTGCTCTATCTAAGGTCGGGTGGGAATCAAGGTTGGAATAGAGAAAGGGATGATGGATGGAGACACCATGACAGAGATTGGCATGACTGTGGTGCTAATTAGAAGGAACGGGATGGTGAAAAGGAAAGATACGTTCCACCCCATAAATGTCAAAAGCCAAAGGAGCAAAGGACTGACCCGAAGAACTTTCGCACGAAAGATATGCTTGCTTACATTCTCAATAAGGTGGAAGGGTCGGACAAAGTTTTGAAAGAAATGAAAGAGGACGTCTCCACACTCAATTAGACAGTCACCTCTCACTCAGTGTCCATAAAACAATTGGAAATGCAAATGGGTCACATCTCATTTGAACCCAAGTCCAAAAGGGGATCTACAAAGTGAAACCTTGGCCAACCCGAAAAATGAACCTTAAAAAGCGTATCCACGTCGTGCCACGACTTTAAATAAGGCACTTTTTAGGAGGCAACCCAAGCTTTAATGCTTTTATTACTGCTGTTTGAATAACGGGTGTTGAATGTGCAGGTGGAAATGTTGAAATTTTGGGAAAATGGCAACTAGGCGAGCCACAGGTACAGTCAGCGACTCGCCGAACAGGTTAGCGAGCCCTACTTTGATCGCCGTTGGGACCACCTAGTTTTCTAGGAGTTCTATAAAACTTAGCAGACTAAATAACCACTCGGCGCATCGCTGAGTGGGTCGACGACGTAAGTCGTGATCGTCGACAGGCGCGTGAACGAAAGAGTCCTGAAAGGGCAAACCATTTTAAATTTAAAATCTCTTCATTTTCTTAATTTTCAACTTGCGTACTCTCACAACCGCTTATATATTTTTGTTCCCGTACTTTTGTTCATACTGTTTACTTGGGATCTTTTGCTCGGGGTGGACAATTGGATTTTATTGCTAGCCTAGCTTTACAAACTTTCGGCATCTAAGGTTGGTTTCCCGAACGCCTCTTTGTAATTGGTTGTAATCAATATGCATTGTCATTTTGTAGTTGTTAGCTGTGTTGGTATTGCTTTGTGTATCGTGTGGTAGTTTGTTTGCGCGTATTTAGTTGAAATTATGATTATTTGGCCTTAAATAGAAAATTCCTGTGTCATTGATTTTTAAAATTGTTTGGTTGTTTTGAAAATGTTATGGGTCTAGCGGGATAAAGTCTGAGTAACCCCAAATTATTAAGGCCAAAAGACGTCAATTGGCCAATTTTGGCCAAATCGGAGGAAGTCTGAGTACCCCGTGGGCTTGGGTCTTAGTTTAATTGGGTAGAGCAATAGTTTAATTTTGGTTTCTTTGGTTGCGGGCTAGATTTTGAAGGTTTGGGTGAAAAATAGGCAGGTTAGACTATTCACCGAGCTGGGTCGAGCTCGCTAAGTGGTTCAGGAGGTCGCCTAAGTCCCATTTATTGCCTTTTATTTATCTAATATGCGAGTTTGAATTTTGTAACTTTCAGCGATATACCTGAGCTCGCCGAGTTCACTAGGCGACTCGCCGGAAGTCCCTTCTGATCGCCCTCTCTAAGCTCCTAATTTCCATAATTGTTCTGTAACTTTCGGTGAGCTACTTCTAGTTCGCTGAAAGGTGTCGGCGATCAGCCGAATAGACCTAGGCATCGCCGACCTGTGCTTATTTTTGAATATTTTTTTTACTGGAACTTTCGGTGAGCCCGTCTTGGCTCGTCAAAGGTGTTCACAGACTCGCCGATCAGTTCAGCGAGTCTTTATGCAACTACTATCCTATGATTTTTCTATTTTGTCAACTACATGTAACATTTTCAACATTGTTTTGCAAGTATGACTAGACCCAAAGTCGCTGGTACAAATCAAATGCCCCGAAAGAGGGAATGTGGAATTGTCATAACTGAGGAAGCTGCTGCTTCTCGGGCCCTGACTACAAAACTTCCTCCAAAAGGAGGAAAGGGAAAGGGCAAGGGCCCAGTTCAGCCGACACCTATAGAGGTGAGCTCTGACAATGAGGGGCTCTACGCCACACACCTCATCACATCTGACAGTGAGGGCTAACAACCTCCGTATTTGAACTGGAGGACGATAAACTCCTATAGGCTAGAAGAGCGGAGCTACGTTCCAAAGCTAAACATGATCCGTCTAGTGGCGGGTGATATGTCCACTGGACACCCTCGAACCAAGGTAGAAGTGAGCGGGGCCTGAGCTAGTGGCTTTGACCGCTTGGAAATGGACCCACGGAGAGTTGCAGCATAGGAAGCATAGAACTCCCGAACAATCTCCTCGCTATACGTCCCTGGGTCTAGAGCCATCCAGTCACACTTGTAAAGTTTGAACAGCCGGTGAATATCTGGAACAGTATGCAAGCTCCCCGTGAGGACTCTGCGCTCCTCTTGAATCAGTCGGGCCATCTTTTGTTTGTCATTGACCATCTTAGCATCCCGATAGATCTGCCATTGACCCTTTACGCACCACCTATTCAGCTCGCCGGCTACAGGAGTGGGCTCATCATTCCGTGGTGCAGGTATGGACTCTGAGCTAGTTGCCTCATCAGACGAGGCTGCTTGGTCATTC
>JAJONQ010000703.1:0-39017 GCA_036250385.1 Solanum microdontum
GAGGACAAGACCCTATGATCTAGCTTCTATGTTTAGTTCTTTGCTTATGTTGAAAGACATTGTTGTACTTTCCTATTTCTAGACTTCTTATTGATGTAAGGGCTAAGTCCCATTTTCGATACTTTTATGTCTAGATGGTACATTGTGATGACGTTAGATTCTATTTTTCATATATGAAGTGAAGTAGAACTTCCAAAGTAAAAGTTTTAAATTTTCTGTGTTTTTATTCTATGATACATGCTATGATGAATGCTAAGGGCTTGTATAAGACCTCTTCGAGGTCGAATACGCCGGTAACGACTAGGGGTGCTCTTGGGTTGTTACATCTATTCTCTTCCACGCTGAATCAGCCTGCGTAGACTGCCTCATTTCGGGGACAAGGCTGAACTTAGGGATGATCATTGCAAAGGAGATGCTCATGCAGGCCAAGTAGTGCCAGACTTCCTTCCCCTTTCCGGTGTTGATCAACGAGCTGTGCAGACGGGCTCAGGTTCCTAGAGATGCGAAGAAGGATGTGGAAGTGATTCCCACATCTTCTACTAATATCCGGAGAATTGAGGCAAAGTATTTGAAAGATGAGGCGAAGAAGAAGAAGAAGAAGAAGGCAAACCCGGTGGACTATTCCCCGGTAGTAGATACATATGCATTATCTGCAGAGGAACAAAGGCCTTCTCTGGCCTCTAGCCCTTCAGGTACTTCTAGTGCTATTCCTTCTGACACCCCTAGTTACTCTACTACTACATTACCTCCCAGAGTTGTTGCTGTTGTTGATACCCGGCCCCCACTCACTTAGGCTGCATTACTGCAGATGGGGCAGCTTACCCATTCTGCCGATCGCCGTGCTGCCAGACTTGAGGGCTCCATCTCGGGCATGATTCAGATAGCCTTTGCTGATGTTGTAACACCATTCAGCGCTAGCATTGATGCCCTTGCGGCTAGGATAGAGGTGTGTGAGCGTGACCAAGAGGCCACCGAAGAGGTGATGGTTCTAAAGGCTGCCATTGCTGCACTGAGGAGAGATGTGGACCAACTGAAGTCCACCTAGATGTCCATGATTTTTGGATGGTAGAGATCCTAGATGTTCCAGTCGAGCCAGATATGCCTCTGGCTACCACCAGAGATGCTGTTAAAGTTGATGAGGCAATTGAACGTGAGTTCGAGGCTGAGACAGATGAGGAGATGCTTGGGGTTGCTGAAGAGGCTTCTTACGAGGGCCTTACGAAGATTGAAAAGGCCATGGTAGATGCGGCTGTGCAGGTTTAATTGGAAGATACACCCTTGGCTGACCCTAGTAAAGCTAGTGGCACTGTTGATGTGACTCCGGGTACTGATGCCCAAGTTCAGAGCATTACACCAGACACTGATGCCCCGACAGATGGAGTAACTGTTTAGACAAGATTCTTTTTTACCTCACTCTCTGTCTTACTTTTATTGACTTTTGGATATTTTATTTGTTGCATTTGAGGACAAATAGCTTTTGTTTGTGGTGGGGTGAGGCCCACCTTTTGTGATTATTGTTTTGTTCGTATATTTGGGTTTGGTGGTATATATTGTGTTTTGGCACTATTTTTGTGGATGATTGAGCTTGTGGCTCCTTGTGTTAATTGTAAATGATTTTTTGACCCTTCCAAAATTTTTTGTGCCATCTCTTGTTTGTGTTTAAATGTGGCTGTTCTCTTACAAATTTGAGTATTGGTCTTGATCAATACCGATGACTTGAATAGTGCTCATAATTGAATAAAAATGAATGTGCGGCTACGATGAGGCCAAATGAAGTTGCATAGACAATATGTGAACTTTTTGCATTTCGTTTTAGTGATCATGCCTCCTCGTAGAGTTAACGCCAGGAATGCATATGCCAGGAACGCAAACACAACTCCTCCAATCCCTGATCAAGAAGTGTTGAATACAGAGTTCAGGAATGCCATTCAAATGTTGGCTCAGAGAGTGGCCAACCAGAACAATCAGCAGGTTCCAGTTCTGATAAATGCCAATGTTGGGTTAGCCACAACCAGGGTGCGAGACTTTGTTAGGATGAATCCTTCAGAGTTCTTAGGATTGCAAGTTGGAGAAGATTCCCAAAACTTCATTGTTGAAGTCAAGAAGATCTTTGAAGTGATGCAGGTAACTCGAAATAATCGGATTGAGTTAGCATCTTACCAACTTAAGGATGTGGCTTATATGTGGTATACTCAATGGAAGGAGAACAGGGGTACAGATACAACTCCTATTACTTGGGATTGTTTAAGCGATATCTTTCTGGACAAGTTTTTCCCCATAGAGTTAAGAGAAGCAATTTATGAACTTAAGGCAGGGTAACATGACTGTCCAAGAGTATGGGCTCAAGTTTAACCAACTCTCCAGGTATGCTCCTCACATGGTTGCTGATTCCAGGGCTCAGATGAATGAGTTTCTTTATGGGGGGTCAGACTTAGTGAAAACAGAGTGCAGGAATGCTATGTTGTTGGGAGACATGAACATATCTAGGCTCATGACTCATGCTTAGCAGGTTGAGGGTGATAAGTGTAGGGAACATGCTAAGGAGACTAAGAAAGAAAGAATAGGTAACTACGAGTATTCCCAACAGAAATCGAGTAGTGGAAATTGCTCGCAGTTTCAACAGAATTCTTCGACTCCAGCCCCTTCATTAGCTAGTGTTCCATCCCCCATGCTCCGTAACGATCAGAAACGTAGGGCGTCAGGCTCTAAGTCTCAAGGTAGTGTTTCAGGCACCAAAACTTACCCAACTTGCCCGAAATGTAAAAAGAACCATTCGGGCGAGTTCCTTGCAAGTAAGGAATGATGTTTTGGGTGTGGTCAGTCTGGTCTTAGATTGAAGAATTGTCCTTCTAGACAGGGTCAAGGAGGAAATAATGGTAGAGCTCAGTCTACAACTTCAGCAGCACCAGCAGGTCGCTCAACTCAGCAGGGTGACTCATCTGGTACAGGTGACGGACAACACCAAAACAGGCTCTATGATCTTCAGGCTCATCAAGATCAGGAAGATTCTCCTGATATAGTCACTGGTACGTTACGAGTCTTTGATCTTGATGTTTATGCATTGTTAGATTCAGGGGCTAGTTTGTCTTTTATAACTCTTTACATATCAGTCCAATTCAGTGTTAGCCAAGAAACTCTTTCAGAACCCTTCTCAGTCTCTACTCTAGTCGGTGACCCAATTATAGCTAGACGGGTATACAGAAATTGCCCTGTCACAGTCTCTTAGA
The DNA here is from genome assembly GCA_036250385.1 of Solanum microdontum. Lineage (NCBI taxonomy): Eukaryota > Viridiplantae > Streptophyta > Magnoliopsida > Solanales > Solanaceae > Solanum > Solanum microdontum. The sequence continues at coordinate 3,228 of JAJONQ010000703.1, forward strand.
AAGTCACCTCAGCAGATCTTGTAGATTAGAAATGGTAGAGTTCGATGTCATTCTAGGCATGGATAGGTTTCATTCCTATTATGCCTCAGTTGATTGTAGAACTAGGATTGTTCATTTTTAGTTTCCAGAAGAACCAATCCTAGAATGGAAGGGTAGCAACTTAGCACCTATGGGTCGATTCATTTCTTACCTTAAAGCTAGAAAGATGATCTCTAAGGGTTATCTATATCATCTAGTTCGGGTTAAGGATTCTAGTTCTGAATCCCCAACTCTTGAGTCAGTCCCTGTAGTCAATGAGTTTCCAAAAGTGTTTCTAGATGATCTTCCCGGAGTTCCTCCCAAAAGGGAAATTGACTTTCGGATTGATCTCCTTCGAGATACCTAGCCTATTTCTGTTCCTCCTTATAGAATGGCTCTAGCTGAGCTTAAGGAATTGAAAGAGTAGTTGAAAGACCTTCTAGATAAGGTCTTCATCATACCTAGTATTTCGCCATAGGGTGCACCAGTGTTGCTCGTAAAGAAGAAAGATGGTTCTCTCAGAATGTGCATTGACTATAGGCAGTTAAACAAGGTGAGAATCAAGAATAAGTATCCCATCTCTAGGATTGATGACTTGTTTGACTAACTTCAGGGTGCTAGTCATTTCTGAAAGATTGACCTCAGATCGGGTTATCATTAACTTAAAGTCAGAGATAGTGACATTCCGAAGACAACCTTCAGAACTCGGTATGGTCATTATGAATTTGTAGTCATGTCATTTGGACTAACCAATGCTCCTACAACTTTCATGAATTTGATGAACAGAGTGTTCAAGCAGTACCTGGACTTGTTTGTTATCGTCTTTATTGATGATATCCTCATTTACTCTAGGAATGAGGAAGAGCATGCGAGTCATTTGAGAGTTGTTCTGCAAACTCTCAAAGATCACTAGTTATTTGCAAAATTTAACAAGTGCGAGTTTTGGTGACAATCAGTTGCCTTTTTTGGGCATATTGTGTCTAGTGAAGGAATTCGAGTAGATTCCAAGAAGATAGAGGCAGTGAAACAATGCCCAGACCTACATCTACTACAAATATTAGAAGTTTCTTAGGTCTAGCGGGATATTACAGATGGTTCGTGGAAGGATTTTCATCCATAGCCTCACCATTGACTAGGTTGACTCTAAAGATGGTCAAGTTTCGATGGTCAAATGATTGGGAGAAAAGCTACACAGAACTGAAAACTAGGTTGCTACAGCTCCTGTCTTGACTCTACCAGAGGGTTCAGATGGTTATGTGATTTATTGTGATGCATCCAGAGTCGGCCTAGGTTGTGTATTGATGCAACGAGGTAAGGTTATAGCTTATGCTTCTAGACAACTTAAGGTACATGACAAGAATTATCCGACTCATGACCTCGAGCTTGTAGCAGTGGTGTTTGCACTAAAGATTTGGAGACACTACTTGTATGGTGTTCATGTAGATGTGTTCACAGACCATAAGAGCCTCCAGTATGTATTCACCCAGAAAGATTTGAATCTTCGCCAGAGAAGGTGGCTTGAGTTCCTCAAAGATTATGATATGAGCGTGTATTACCATCCGGGTAAGGCGAATGTAGTAGCAGATGCTCTTAGCAGATTATGTATGGGTAGTGTAGCACATGTTGAGGAAGAAATAAAAAAGCTAGCAAAGGATGTTCATATACTTGCTTGCCTAGGAGTTCGTCTTATGAGCATATCAGATGGTGGTGTAACAGTTCAGAATAGGGAAGAATCTTCTTTGGTAGTAGCAGTTAAGGAAAAGCAAGACAATGATCCAATCTTGCTTGAACTTAAGGGTGCAGTCCTCAATCAGAGAGTGGAGGTTTTCTCCCAAGGGGGAGATGGTATGCTTCGCTACCAGGGTCGATTACATCTTCCTAATGTGGGTGAGTTGAGACATCATATCCATGTAGAGGCCCATAACTCTAGATATTCTATCCATCCAGGCACCACTAAGATGTACCGCGATCTGCGGGAAGTCTATTGGTGGAATGGTATGAAAAGAGATATAACAGACTTTGTGGCTAAGTGCCCCAATTACCAGCAAGTCAAGGTAGAATATCAAAAACTAGGAGACATGACTCAAGAGATTGACATTCCTACTTGGAAGTGGGAAGTGATCAACATGGACTTCATCACAGGTTTACCTCGTACTCGCAGACAACATGACTCAATTTGGGTGATTGTTGATAGGGTTACTAAGTCTTCTCGCTTTTTGGCGGTCAAGACTACAGATTCAGCAGAGGATTACGCCAAGCTTTACATTAATGAGATTGTGAGGTTGCATGGGGTTCCTTGTCTATCATCTCAGATAGAGGTCCTCTGTTTACCTCTCATTTCTGGAAGTCATTTTAGAAGGGTCTTGGTACTCAGGTTAACCTTAGCACAGTATTTCATCCATAGCCAGATGGTCACGCAGAGTGTACTATTCAGACCTTAGAGGACATGTTGAGAGCTTGTATGATTGACTTCAAGGGTAGTTGGGACGATCACCTTCCTCTTATTGAGTTCGCCTACAACAATAGTTGCCATTGCAGCATTCAGATGGCCCCTTATGAGGCATTGTATGGGCATAGATGTAGATCTCTAGTTGGTTGGTTTGAAGTAGGTGAAGAAGCCTTAATAGGATAAGATTCAGTCCTTGATGCTATGGAGAAAGTGCAACTCATTAGAGATAGACTTAAGACTGCCTAGAGTCGCCAGAAGTCTTATGCAGATGTGAGGAGAAGGGAACTAGAGTTCCAAATTGATGATTGGGTTTTCCAGAAAGTGTCACTTATGAAAGGGGTGATGAGATTTGGAAAGAAAGGAAAACTCAGTCCCAGATATGTAGGCCATTACCGGATCTTGAAAAGGATTGGTAAAGTGGCTTATGAGTTAGAGTTGCTAGCAGATTTAGCAGTAGTGCATCCAGTCTTTCACATTTCACTTTTGAAGAAGTCTGTGGGTGATCCAGCATCCGTAGTGCCATTAGAGTTCTACAGCCTTTCTTATGATGATGTACTAGTTCCTCTTCAGTTTTTCAGTCATTCATGCATAAATTCAGTCTTAGAATCATGTTCCTTCAGTTTGTACTTGCATTTTCAGTGTATTTGCATATTCTTGGAACTCAATTCAGTCAGAAATTCAGTTCTCAGTGTTTAGTGGTAGGGATTGCATCCCTTTCCCTCTATTTCAGCTAGTTTAGTCTTCATTCGAGGATGAATGTTCTCAAGGGCGAGATAATGTAACACCCCGTATTCGAAAACAAAACTTAACGCAGATTTCCAGAGGTTGCAGGTGCAACCCACGGTTGCTATCCACGAACAGTAGGGTGACCCACGGCCCATGCTGGTGGTCCGTGGTTCACATCTGCAAGCATCCCCAAAAATTTAGACAAAAACCATTCTAAGGCATGACCCACAGATTGACTTGACAGATCGTGGATCCATCGACGGATCGTCAATCAGTTCGTAGGTTGAGACACTCAGAACCTGGTCTCTGAAGTCATCGACGGGCTGACAGGACGGATCGTGGATCCATCAACGGATCGATGATCAGTCCGTAGATCGCTTCAATAGAATTTATGTCAGGGTCGTTTTGGTCGTTTCCTATTTTGTTGGACCCCTAAGCTATGTCGTTTAGGCCCTAAATTATGAGGTTTTAGTTAGTTTAAGCCTAGAAACATAACTAGAACTTACCTAAATCAAATCATTAATCAAAACATAGAAACTTAGAGCGTAAGAGGAGAAAAGAGATCAAGAACCCTAGTTCAAGAACGCAGCAAGGCTCGATCAATTTCAGCCCCAAAATCGAAAGATTTCTTTATGGAATTCATCATCAGGTATGTAGGATTTCACTAGTGTGTTCCTTTCGCCCATTAGGTCCCTAGAATTCAGTTAGTTTCTTGATTCCCTTATTATGAATAGACTTAGGGTTTCTAGAATTGCAGTAGATCATCATGTATTAGTAATTAACATGTTCTGAATCAGGTTATCATGTTATTACATCATTTCTCGCATGAATTTCATAACCCTAACTATGTATTTCTTTAGTTCTTGAATTACACATGCTAGGTCAGATATCTCAGTTATTCAGTTATACATGCCTTAGTTATTAATGCATCAATATCAATTTAATTGTTGCATTCTCAGTTTGCATATTCAATTTGAGCTATCCAGTAACTTACATAAATTCAGTCATAATGTGTTAATTACTTAATCCATTGGGAGTAGCATAATACTGAGTTGGACTAGGGTTCAGCGTACCCAAATAGTCCTAGAACTACTAGCCACGTAGGTTGTAAGTCCCCTCTGTGGGCATCATTTTAGTGATCACACCGACATGCCTCTACGCCTCTGGCAGGGTATATAGGGTCCTCTTGATGGGGCGTATACACGGACTCCACATTTAGCTCATGTGGTTTTATTACCGGTTATTAGTAGCTCCCATAGTTTAGTTAGAGTCTATTGCATTGACTGTTTATCAGTACATCCAGTATTCAGTTTCAACATGTTATAAATTGGTCACTGTATTCAGTTATCTCAGCATTCAGTATCTATATCAAGTTCAGATTATGTCATTGCTTATTTGCTTTATTCAGTGATATGTTATTTCAGCTGTATTCTATCCTGCATGCTAAGTACCTTTCAAGTACTGACACAGACTCTGTGCTACATCTTCTCGTGATGTAGGTTCAGGTTCTTAGCATCCAGATCACGCTTTGATCGGTTCCCGATCTCCAATTCAGCAGAATCAGTGGCGAGTCCTTATTTTCTGAGGACAATAGTCATGAGTTTCTTTTTAGTATTTTTAGTCCATTAGTTTCAGTTTTGCTAGACTTAGCTGGGGCCTGTCCCAGCATTTCTAGTCAGTTAGAGGCTATTTTCACACATATTAATATCATCTTTGTATTAAACTCATCAGTTATCATTTATCTCAGTTATAGTATATGGGTATTCCCTATCTTTTCATTTTTATTTATGATTTAGCTTCTGCATTAGTTTATTATCTTTAGTATGCTCATGATCAGGCCAGCAGGGTTAGCTTGGGATCACTTGTGGTCCTAGGTCTCGTGTTCGCGTCTCGGGGGTAGTCGCGAGGCGTGACACAATCATACCTTGATTATAAAGCCTTACAAAGCTTAGAACAATGGATTCTTAATTTGACCTAGCCTGATTTTGTCCTTCTTTTTGTTCACTCTTTAGAGAGACGATTTTTTTAGAGGGAATTGGGTTCTATTTGGTGAGTTGAAATAATGAATAGGATCAATGAATTGAGGGGTCTAAAAGCTTTATATAGGTGGTCATATTAAGGTTAAAACAACAACACTTAACCCCTAATTAATTCTAAAAAGTTCCACTAACCCCTTACTTAACAGTCAAAGGCAAGTTCATTGCCTCACCCACGGGACCACACCCGCGGGCCGTGAGTGGATTCACAAGGCATGCTGGTCACTCGTGGGTGGTGGTCTGAGGAAATGTATTTGGGGTCCTGATCCACGAATCTATCCACGATGCCTGGACCCCCTACGGGGCATGGGTCCCTTCGTGGGTTCACTGCCTTAGGCATCTATCTTGGGGAGTTTGCTAGGGTCCTCCTCAAGGACCCTTGGTTGGTTTTTGGGGAGTCGTACATTGCCGTTCTAACCCGAAACCCTTCATTCTAAGTACGGGAAGCTAAATTCACGAATCTAACCCTCACATCAAGCTTTAGTTTAGCCTAGTAGTTTTTGGGTGTTACACTTGGGAAGGTACTTCAAAAGTGCGTCGAAACCAACCTAGTCCTAAATTGGGAAAAATGCCATTTCATGATCAAGGAAGGCATAGTCTTAAGCTTCAAGGCGTCACAGAAGGGATTGGAAGTAGATAAAGCAAAGGTAATGGAGAAGTTGCCACCACCTATCTGTGTAAAAGGTATTTGGATTTTCTTGGGTCATGCACGGTTCTATCAGAGATTCATCAAAGACATCTCAAAAATTGCACACCCATTGTGCAAACTATAGAAGAAAGAGGAAAACTTTCTTTTTAATGATGCTTGCTCAAAAGCTTTTTAGTGTTTTAAAGAAAAGCTAATCTCTACTCTGGTGATGATTAGCCCTGATTGGTCTGAATCATTTGAGGTGATATGTGATTCAAGTGGTATCGCTCTAGGAGCCGTGATAGGGCAAAAACTTAACAAAATCTTTCATCCAATTTATTACGCCAACAAGTCGCTAAATTGAGCACAACGTAATTACACACTTACTGAACAAGAACTACTTGTTGTAGTATATTTATTTGAAAATTTCAGGGCATACTTGTTGGGCTCTAAAGTGATAGTTCATACTGATCATACAATGCTGCTGAAAGAAAGAGGTAAAGCAGAGGTTGATTAGGTGGGTCTTGTTGTTGCAAGAGTTTGATTTTGAAGTAAAAGATCAAAAGTGGTGTGAAAACTAAGTGGAAGATCATTTGTCGTGGTTAGAAATCAACATGATCAACTCCAAAGAAAGGGACATTGTGGCTGAATTCCCAGATGAAACTGTGATGTGGGTAACCCAAAGAAACACCCCTTGGTATGCTAATCTTGCTAACTATGTAGTGTGTGGAATAATACTCGAAGGTCTAAATTTTTACCAACAAAAGCGGTTCTTGTTCGATGTAAAGAAATATTTTTGGGATGAACCGTATCTTTTCAGAGAATGTGCAGATCATATAATCCGATGATGTGTACCAGAAGAGGAACTCAATGAAATTCTCAATGCGTGTCATGCTTCACCTGTTGGCGGACATCATAGTGGGGTACGAAAAGCAGCAAAATTTCTTCAAAGTGGGTACTATTGGCCATCATTATATCGAGACACACATGACTTTGTGAAAAAATGTGTACCTTGCCAATAGCAAGGATGGGTATCAAGAAAGCACGAACTATCTCTCAACCCCATCTTAGAAGTTGAGCTGTTCGATTTGTGGGGTATAGATTTCATGCGTCCGTTTGTGAGCTTTTTTGGAAAGAAGTACATTTTGTTGGTAGTTGATTACGTTTCCAAATAGGTGGAAGCTGTAGCATTACCCAACAAAAAGGGTAAGAGTGTGGTGGAATTCTTAAATCGATATATCTTCGAATGATTTGGTACCCCACGTGCTATTATATGTAATGAAAGGTTTCATTTTTGCAATCGTATGTTTGCTCTATTGTTGAGCAAATATAGGGTCAAGCATAAAGTTGCAACACCATATCATCCACAAATGTGTGGCCAAGTTGAGGTTTCAAACCAAGAAATCAAAAGTATTTTGTCAAAACTGTGAATGCAAATCGGACGGATTGGTCTCGAAAGTTGGATGATGCGCTGTGGGCATATTAGACTGCATTCAGAACACCAATTGGTATGTCACCCTATCAGTTAGTGTTTGGAAAGTCGTGTCACCTGCCAATTAAGCTGGAACACAAGGCTCTATGGGTGTTGACCGCATTAAATATGAATTGGAAGAAAACTTCGAAAGGAAGAATTAATCAACTTCATGAGTTGGAGGAATTTCAGTTGAAAGCATTATTCGTATAGGAAAGGAGGCAGGTTCAGGGGAGGGTTGAAGGAATGTGGAAGGCTCCACCACCCTTGGAAGTCCCTCGTGGACTTTGCCTTAGCCGTGTGGGCAAAAGGCTTTGTCGACATGAGGTTTCACGAGGCATGAAGAGCCTTTACTGGCCGTGCAACTCCCTCGTGGACTTTGCCTTTAGCCAATTTAGGCGAAGAGGCAGTCCACGCGAAGGGGTTCATGAAATGTGGAAGGACTCCACTGCCCGTGTAGACCTCACGTGAAGATTTCCTTAGCCATTTTGGCAAGAAGGCAGTCCACACTTGGGTCCACGGCTAGTGGAAGCTTCCACGTCACGTGGAGACCCAAGTGGACTATGCCTTAGTTCCAAAATCCAAAAGGCACAAGTCCACGTGAGGGTACACGACTGGTGGAGCAGTCCATTGCCTGTGAAGCCTCTAGTGCACTTTAACTTAGGCGTGGGGAAGTCCACTAGAGGTGAGGGGGAATTTTGTAATTTTATTTTTAAGTCCTATTTTACATGGGTATATTTTATATTATTTTTAAATAAGTATATAAGGTATTTTAAGTCAATAAACTCCCAAACTAAATCACTTTCACAAAGACTCAAATCAAAATCAAAAGTTCATCCTCCTCACACTATTTCTCTCTCTAAAAACCCAAGAAGAAGAAGAGTAAAATTGAATCTTGGGCTACAAGAAATCAAGGGTTTTTCATCAAATTCCCCTAAGAACCCATGGATCCCCTCTCTTGCTAAATTGTGATCATGATGTGGGTTAATTGATTTTAGAAACATGTAAATGGGTCTTGTATGAATTAATTGAATTGATTGAATTATGTTATTACCCATATCTAATGTAGAAATTCAAGATGTTGGGATGCATATGATTCATGATTCTTGAAGGTTGAAATATGAGAACTGTACATGAATATGAGAATTATGCATGTACTTCAAGATTTATGTTTAGAATGAAGATTTTATGATTATGGTGTAATTGTGGTATTGATGGAAGGATCATTCTCCCTTATACCCTTACACATTATTATGCATGAATTAATTGTGACTATGATTATCTTGTTATGTTGAATGAAAGACTATTCTCATGAACACACTATGAATACAATGTGAAAGGTTTACTCACATATTGTTGATTCTAAGGTTGAAAGTACTTTCTCACCTAATTGAATCCATGAGCTATTTTATGAGTTGTGTTTAATAAAAGGCTATTCTCATGAACATACTATGAATACGATGTGAAAGGTTTACTCACATATTGATGATTCTAAGGTTAAAAGTCCATTCTCATGTAATTGAATCCATGAGCTATTTTAGGAGTTGTGTTGAATGAAGGGTAATATACTCTTTCACACACGTAAATACAATTCAAGACTAATTATGTAAATTTTGGGAAAATAATGCTTAGCACCGAGTGGATATGGAATGTGAGGTAGAGGCCCTCCCATCAATTCGAAAAGCAGAGTCATCTAAAGTAACCTCATGAGATGGAAGCTCCCCCATCAATAGAATAGGTTTGGGGTTTGTAGTAGCAATCTCCCTATCCTGAAACTATGTGCCCACATAGGTCTTTAGGTAGTGGATCCACCTAAAAGCTAATACATGTAGTTCTACCTTAGGCAAGTAGAACATCTTGTTTCGGTGTGGGACATGACACCAAATTCCATGTAGCTGATGCTTATCGTGACCAACAACACTATCCTACGATATGAGTGTCCACGATCATCGATAATATAGTAACCTAACCGAGGGTTGGGGTCGTGTCCCAAGGAAGCAGTTTTGAGAATTGATAGAAAAATAAAATTTACATTCTAACTAGTCGTAGCTAAAGATATTAACGAACAAAAACATGGTAAGTAAAAGGAGGTGACACGAAAGTGTCAAATATCAAATGTGGGTTTTGTAACAAGTGATAAAGCAGCAAAATAAACATGAAAATCAAGTATAGAGATAGGTTCTTGGGATGTGACCACAATACAAGTTGAGATAAATTGTTGGGTACATGCTTTCGATAGGAAATTTGCAAAATAATAGTGACTAGGCTAAGCTTTAAATGGAAATAAGTTCCCTCTCGGGCAACTTACCCCGTTTCAAATGCATTCCTCTCGGACACCCATTTGCCGCATGAAGACCAGCCTACGCCTTACCCCACTCACTCTCTAGAGCTGAGTGTTAGGATATGGGACTAGGGTTCACCCTCTCGGGCTGAATCTCATGTCGACCCACTCCTTAGGCCATCAGTCTAGTGGTTTTAGTTTCGCGACTTCCTTCTCGGGCAAGCCAAAAACACATGGGTGGCTTTGTATTTGCAACTAACAACCACTAGGTGAAATCACCATTAAAATACATCTAACCTATCAGCAAGCAAGACCCAACAAGAATATCAACCCATATTTGCTAAATCACACCCCAAGAATGGGGGTTTTTAGCCACACATCAAGAAATAAGAATTATACCTAACATGATAGTGAAATCAACTGGGTATAAGAAATTAAACCTTAAATTAAGCAAAGGAAAATGAATAGAGAAGACCCACTTCCAAACTTGGGGAAGAAGAACTCATTTCTTCAAGTCTCCATAAAACCCTCTCCAAACTTGAGAAAAAAATACCAGCTAAAGTATGTTCTGAAGTGAAAATAATAATAATAATTGTTCCATTCTCCCCATCTCCTTAAGACTACAATTCTAACTAGTATTTATAGTTTTCATAGATTGTGCCGCGGAGGATTGTTTGGCGACTTTAGTCGAGATTGCCGATGAATTCGGCGATACACCTTTTGATCAGCTCATTGCCTTCAGTATCTTGCCTTTAGCATCCTCGCATTCTGGATCATTGGGCGGTACAGTACTGCTTCGCGGAACTGATCGATAACTTGCCGACTGCTCCTTTCCTCGCCTTTTGATCCACTTCCTTCAAGGCTTTGCGTACTGGAACGAAGGGCAGTTCATGTCATTTCAGCGACTCGCCAAGTTAAACTCGACGATCTGCAGGATTCCATTTCTTGTTCTTTTCAGCCCTATTTGCTCCATTTTGAGCCTAAGTGTCCATATGTCCACTAAAACTTCAAATACCTGAAACTTCAACATTTTAATCAGGTATTGAGATAAAACAAGCATTCAAGGACACTATTTATATTAAAATAAAGCCCTAAATGAGTCCAATTTGTGGACTCATCAGTAGCTCACATGGTCTATGTTGGTTAAGGCTATATTTTCCTACATGACAAAAATATGAACTATGACAAGAACATGAACATGAACATGAACTATGACTTATGACTTCTTAAGAAGTTCTACTTAGTATGAGTGGGGTTATGGGACTCCATTTATGCATTGCACAAGTAGGCTTTAAGAGTGGTTGTAGTGTGGTTCTCTTATGCTATGAAAACTTATGAATTATGCATGTATGATATGTATTATTGCTAAGAGTGACTTTACTTGCTACAAGTTATGAACATGAAAGTTTCCTTGTCTATGAGTATTGGCTATGGATGAGGTCAAGGATAATATGTATGATGTTGGTGACCTAAAAGTGGTACTTAGTATTAGGTAGGATTATGGGATCTTACCTATGCATTGCACAAGTATAGATTAAGGTTGCTTATGAGATGGTTTGACTTATGTTTCTTTACAAATGTGCATGATGACTTTTAAACATGATAAAATGCATGCTTTCAACTAAATGTCCCTTGTGAGCATGTTTCAAGGATTTTTATGCATAGCTACCATACTTAGTGCATTTTGGTGGTAACCCATATTTTCTACATTTTTCTATAAGTATAGGTTCCGGTTGTTGAGGTGTACTTCTCCATTTGTGTAAAGCTTGGATTGATTCTTTCCACGCTTTTGGTGAGTCCTCAAGATTCGAGGATGAAAGTTGTTTAATTCTAGTTTCTTCTACTTTTCCTTTTGAGACTATGTTGTAAAGGGCTTAGACCCTTATTGATATTTGATTGTAATAGATGTCTTGTTGAGATAGTGTCTAGACTTCCATTTGGTTTTGTGAAAAGACTTCGATTGTAAAAAGTTTTAATTCTGCATCATTTATATTACTTATGTATATGATATACTAAAGGCTTGTATGAGACTCCTTTGGGGTCAAGTACTACGCTGTGTTACATCTAGGGGGGTACCCCTAGGTCTTGACAAACTTGGTAATCAGAGCACAAGGTTAAGAATGATTGTAGGATGATGTCTTAGAAGCCACGTCTAGTAGAGTATTGTTTATGAGTGTGAAGCGCGCCACATTTATAAATGAGAGGCTAAAGATGTTTAGGAAATCTCACTTGTTTCATTACTCTGTAGTCGTGCCTTAGAGTTTTAACTCTATAAAGTCCTTTTCCTAACCCTTCATTTGTGTCTATAGGATATGAATACAAGAAGGGAGAACACAAGAAGAATGTAAGAGGAGAATGTAAATGAGGGAGTTCCTCCCCAAGCTCCCCAAGAGCCTCAAGTTCCTCAAGTTCCTAATGATGTGAGGGCTATGACAAATTTGGTAATAAGGTTGGCTCTCAAAATATTGACTCAAGCTGAGACGACCCAAGTCAATAGGGATACTAGAACTCATGTGAACCCCAATGTAAGTATAATCGCTTCAAGGATAAGGGATTTTACTAGGATGAATCCTCCTATGTTCCATGGCTCCAAAGTGGAGGAGGACCCACAAGGGTTTATTAATGAGATCTATAAGGTGCTTGATGCTATGAGAGTGTCTCCACAGAGAAGGCAGAATTAGCCATCTACCAATTGAAGGATGTGGCTCAAGTATGGTATGAGTAATGGAAGGGTGAACGACCCGTAGGAGTGGGACCGGTAGATTGGGATTTGTTCAAGTTGGTCTTTTTTGATAGGTTCTTTCCCTTAGAGTTGAGGGAACGAAATATGCAAGAGTTCATAAAACTTAGATAAAGAGGTTTTAGTGTGAAAGAGTATGCCCTTAAATTTACCCAATTGTCTAAGTATGCTCCAACCTTAGTGGCGGACACTAGGGCCAAGATGAAAAAAATTGTGATGGGGGTATCCGACTTGGTAGTCAATGAATGTAGTTCGGCAATGCTCATCCCAAGTATGAATAATTCACGTCTTATGGTTTATGCCGAACAAATTGAGCAACAAAAGCTTAAGCAACTGAATAGGGAAGTGAAAAGAGCAAGGACCAATGATGCGAATTCTTCCAAAGGTAAGTATGAAGGTCAAGGGAAACCAAGGTTCAAGAGAAGGTTCCCCAATCAAGGCTCCTCTTGTGTTCCAAGGGTCAACAAAGATAGGGTGTCTAACCTTAAGCCTCAAGGAGGCAATAGTGGTGGATCTTCTATGGTGAGACCTACTTATGCTAAGTGTGGTAAGAAACATGATGGTAAATGTTTTGCCGATATGGGTGTTTGCTATGGTTGTGGTAAGAGTGGGCATCAATTGAAAAATTTCCCAACACTTGCGGCCAAGGGGAGAGAAGATAAGCAAACTCCTCCTAGCGGTTAAAATTTTGATGCTCCCAAGAAGAACCGCTTCTATGCTCTTCAATCTCGAGGTGACCAAGAGAGCTCCCTGGATGTTTTTACCGGTATGTTACAAGTCTTTTCTATTGATGTATATGCATTGTTAGATCTCGGTGCCACTTTGTTCTTTGTTACACCTTATGTGGCCGTGAAGTTTGAAATATTCCCCGAAGTGTTAGTAGAGCCTTTTTCGGTTTCTACCCCGATTGGTGACTTGGTAGTGGTAAAAAGAGTCTATAGAAGTTGTCCTATTTCTTTGTTCCACAAGGTTACCTTGGTGGATTTGGTTGAGTTAGACATGATAGATTTTGATGTGATTTTGGGTATGGATTGGTTGCATGCATGTTATGCCTCTATTGATTGTAGGACTCGGGTGGTTAAGTTTCAATTTCCAAATGAGTCCTTTTAAGAGTGGAGTGGGGGAAATCCTATCCCTAGAGGTCAATTTGTTTCTTGTCTCAAGGCTAGGAAAATGATCTCCAAGGGGTGTATTTACCATATTGTTAGGGTCATGGATGTTGAGTCCGTAACCCCTTCTCTAGAGTCAGTCCCCGTGGGGAATGAATTTTTGGAAGTCTTTCCCGATGACTTGCCCGGCATTCCTCCCGAGCGGGAAATAGATTTTGGCATAGATATTTTGCCGGATACACAACCTATCTCCATTCCTCCTTATAGAATGGCTCCGGCCGAGTTAAACGAGTTGGAAGAGCAACTAAAGGATTTACTAGACACGAGTTTTATTCATCCGAGTATCTCTCCTTGGGGTGCTCCACTATTGTTTGTTAGAAAGAAAGATGGGTCTCTTAGAATGTGTCTCGACTATCGTCAATTTAACAAAGTGACCATAAAGAATAAGTATCCCCTTTCGAGGATTGAGGACTTGTTTGATCGACTTCAAGGGGCTAACTATTTCTCCAAAATACATCTTCGTTTAGGTTACCATCAACTAAGGGTAAGAGGGGTTGACATACCCAAGAAAGACTTTAGGACCCGATACGGTCACTATGAATTTGTGGTTATGTCATTTAGGTTGACGAATGCCCCGACGACATTTATGGACCTAATGAATAGAGTGTTTATACACTATCTTGATATGTTTGTGATCGTGTTAATTGATGATATTTTGATCTATTCAATGAGTGAAAATGAACATATGGACAACTTCAGGATTGTATTACAAGTCCTTAAAGACCCCCAATTATATGTGAAGTTTAATAAATATGAGTTTTGGCTAAGGTCCGTAGCCTTCCTTGGTCATATTGTGTCAATCAAGAGTTGTAGCTTAATATCAGATTTTTAATATACAAATTTTTGACTTGGAATATTCTCTCTAAGCTATGAGAGGGTTTTGAAGAACTTGAAGATTCAAAGGGTTTCAACTCCAAGATTTTGGACTTGGGTCTTGTGGATTCTTCCATTTTGACTTGTTTTGAGACTTAATCTTGCATACCCATTGATGGAAATTGAGATTGATATACATTTTTACCTCTTTTACATATGTAGCTAAAATCCCAATTCTTGGGGTGTGATTTTGTGAATATGGGTTAGATTAATTGTTTGGTCTTGCTTGCTGATAGTTTATTTGTTGTTTAGATGTGATTTCGTTTAGCAGTTGTGTTAGAACTTAATGAAATTGTAGTTGCAAATACGATTTCACCTTTGTGTTTTTTGCTTGCTCGAGAGATAGGTCATAAAACAAAGACTACTAAATTGATGGCCGGTGGGAGTCGATCGACATGAGGTTCAACTTGAGAGAGTGAGTGGGCTAAGGCGGAGGCTGTTCTTCATGCGGCAAGTGGGTGTCCGAGAGTAACCCATTTGATTCAGGGTAAGTTGTTCGAGAGAAATCTTACCCCCAATATAGTCTAGCCTAGTTACAAATATTCAAAGAAATAACTATCAAAAGAATGTACCCAACGATCTAGTCTAACCCATATTCCTATCACATCCCAAGAATCCCCTCTCCTTGATTAGTACTCTATGCATTTTTGTTGTTTTTACTTACTTGTGACAAACACCCATTATCTTGATAATTGAAGCTTGCGTCACCCTTTAGATTTAACATGTTTATATTCAATAATGTTTTTAGCTATGACTAATTAGAACTTGATTTTATTTTTCTATTAATTTTCAAGCCCACTCCCTTGGGACTCGACCCCAACCCTTGGTTCGGTTACTTTAATATTGTACGATCGTAGACACTTGCATTGGAAGTTGTGTCTTGATTACGCAAACATCAAAATAACGCCGCTGCCGGGGAGTGGTGTTATTTGACAATTCTTAGATTAGTATTATTTTTGTTCTTCTTAGTTGTAGTTTTACTTACCTAATTTTTAGTTTTGTATTTTGCTTGTTTAAGCTTTGAAACAGAGAAGATAGGTATGTCAAGTAGTACTCATGAGCATATGGAGTTTCCTCCATTAGAAGTAAAGATGTTCAGGGATCGTATTCTAACTTTTGAACAATTGAAAGGTGAATGGATTCATGAGGCATGGGCAAGGTTTAAATCTCTTCTGATTCGATTCCCCACTTATGAAATTCCTGATATAGTCTTCCTAGACTACTTCTACAGAAGTCTGGGTCTCAGAAACAAAGCATTGGCTGACCGACTCATTCCGGGTGGTTTTACAAATCATCCCTATGCGATAGCAGCCCACCTATTTGATCACATGGCTGAAGCAAACCAAAAACTAGAGAAGGACTTCATGCTGGTAGCATTGATGACTCACATAGATGAATTGGCCAAAATTGTAGTGGAGATTGAAGTCCAATGCAAAAGTAAGGATATATACGTTCTCCCTCATGAGCGAAGAAAGCCTAAGGACAATGAAGGTAAACGTGTTGAGGGAATGCTCTCAATCATTCTCAACAAGGTAAGTGAGCATGATAGGGTGCTGGAAAAAGTGAAGGAGAACATCAAATTGATGAAACAGATGATTAATTCTCATTCCAGATCCATTCAGCTGCTCGAGAACCTTACGGTTCATGTGATGCCTCATCTCTATCCCGCACAAAGCAGGGGGTTGCCATGTGATGTTTTGGCTAACCCCAAAAGTGAAGTTTAGGTCTTAACTTGCGTCGTACCACGATGTTAACTAAGGCTCTATTTGGGAGGCAATACAAAATCCTTTATTGCTTTATGTTACTTTGATAAAATAATGGTGTGCTAATTGGGCAGGAAGAAGTGTGGGAAGCATTTGGAAAGAAAGCGATTGGAGAGGGAAATGTCAGTTGACGAGTCACTAAAGTATTAGGTGACCCGACTCACACCGTCGTTTGATCTAACCCAGCTTGGGTTTGGGGTCTGTAAAACTCGGCAGTCCCAAAGAAATGATTGGCGAGTCGCCGATCAGCTCGGCGACCTCGATTTGTATCATCGTTTAGCTCCCCACATTAACTGGGGGATTCTGTAAAACTCGGCGAGGAAGGTGATTGCTCGGCGTGATGCCGAATGGTTTGGCGCTCACGACTAATGTCACCGAGTGGGTAAGAACTGGACGGTTTTTCAAGCCAAAGGCTTAAAAGTTTCAATTTCCTATGCTTTCCCTCATTTTCAAACTTTGCAAACTCGCATCTAGTTTTATTTCTAATATCGCTGCATCTCTATTGTGTTTGGTTATTAAATTGTGCTTGGATCTGGATTGTATTGCCGCCTAGCATCTCAGTAGCATCCTAATCAGCATCCAAGTTTGATTTCCGAGCCCTACGTTCCTTTTATCAAAAGTTGTACTCAAATGCGATGTCGTTACTTTGATGATGTGTGCTGGTCCTCTCTGGTAGGATTAAAATTTTTGTTTACTTGCTTTGATTTGATAATATTGACCTACTGAGTTAAATAGTTTATTCCTAAAAATTGTGGGTTATGCATAAGTGTCGCTGGGTCTGAGCCTAATTTGGCTATTGCATATTTTGATTAGTCTTTCGAGGGTTGCAGGGTTGAATTCGGGAAGTTGGGTCAAAATTAGGCACGTTGGGTCATTTGGCTAGCTGGGTTGAGGTCACCGAACCACTGCGGTTCACCTAAAGTCCTCATCTCGCATTTAATTTAATGCTAAATGTGACATTGAATTTAGTAACTTTGGGTGAAAAGCATGATGTCGCCAAACGCATTTGGTGCCTCGCCGAAACACTTCCTGTTCGCCCTTTGTTTGCACCCTTGTATTCTCTGTGCACTGCACTCAGTACACCGCCTATGTAGTTGAACGCTTTGCCAACTGGTTCGTTGAAGTGATTCTTCAATTGAATGACCTTGCTTTCGTCTGAATACTTTCTAAATTTTTCTCAAAGCTCTACAACAATGGCTAGACCGAAAGTAGCTGGAAGAGATATGTCACCCCGACAAATAAGAGCAAAAAATTTCAGGAAAAATACAAAGGCAATAGATCTTCCTACAATGATAATGAGGGCAAGAAGCCCAGTACAAGTAAGAGAACAAATCCCTGAGACCCCACTATTCCCTCGTGGAGATGTGGATTCTTCACAACTATCCACTCCTTTCAGGCGGCTCATGACTTGGACAATCTTAGTAAGTCAGCTGCCGCTGAATCATCTGAAGAGGCTCCAGGGACCATTGTCAAATTCTAGGCTGACACATCAAGCACTGATTCCCCAACAGATGGAGAGACTACATAGATAGGATTTCTCTTTACCTCCCTCTCTGTCTTACTTTATTTTGACTTTTGGATTTTGTGTTAATTTCATTTGAGGACAAATTGCTTTTATTTGTGGTGGGATGAGGCCCACCTTTGTGTGCTATTTGTGAATTAAGTTTTGTTTATGTATTTGGGTTGTAAGCTATAATTGTGTTAAATACTGCTTTTTGTGAATGTCTGAGCTTGTGGCTCCTTTTATTTTAAATTACAAAATGATTTTGACTCGTCCAAAACTTTTTGCCACCTCTAGTGTGTTGAATGTGGCTGTTTTTTTGCAAAATTTGAGTTTCAGTTCCGATCAATACTGATGACTTGAATAGTGCTCTCAATCGACCAAACATGAATGCGCGGCTACGATGAGGTCAAATGAAGGTGCATAGACAATATGTGAACTCTTTGCATCCCGTTGTGATTAACCTAGTATCGAATTGAGTCTCTTGTGATGATCATTGCACACTAGCAAAAGTGTGGAGTCTTGTTTGACTTATAGTGTCAATGCTTAGTGTGATGAGCTTACCTGTGAACTATGCATGATGGATCCTAGAATTTTCCCCGTTGGTCCAGTCAACTAAGTGATGCTATCTCTTGATATGATCTTAGGAAACTTCTAAGAGTGTGAGCCAATTTGACATATACTTCTTTTGTGACCTACCTTGTGAGTGTGTGAACCTCTTTGTAACACCCCTTGAGCCTTACCTTTCTTTGGAAGAAACTTGATGAAAACTAGACCTCTATTAATCTACTACCTATAATCCATTTGATTTGTTGTTGATTGAATAGCCAACTTAGGACAAAAGCATAAGTTGGGGGTGTGGGAAAAGAAAAGGGAAACTCAAGAAGTGCAAGGAAAGTCTCCTTTAACCCATGGTGTTGAGAAAAATGGAACCCCTCCATATAAAAAAAAAGAGAAAAGAGAAAGGAAAAGAAAAAGAATGAAAAAGTTGAGGAATAAAGTGTCAAGATATAAAGAAAAAGGGGTTTCCAAAAATCCATGAGAAGTGAATAATGGGATGACTTATGAGCACTAAAGAAAATGATGAAGGAGGAGGAAATTCAGTGTTGTGAGTACCACATTTCATTAGGATGAAATTCACTAATCCTAAATGACCATACTTTTGCACTCTGCCCCATTACAAGCCTTGAAAAGACCTTCTTGATCTTGAGTGCGCTGAAGCAAGTGTTGATTGGAAAATACGGGCAAACCTATAGGTGAAATTATGCATTGTGTTCTTCTTTGTGAGTGTGAGCGTTGCATTTGATTCCGAAACTTTAAATGATTAAACCTTTGTATGTGAATATGGAATCATTCCTTGTGTGAGAGCATTTGAACACTTTGGTTGAGCTTGAACTTGCATTTGAAGCAAGTATTGTGAGCATGAGATTCTTTGATATGGGTGAGTCACAACTTGAGTGTTGTGTAGCACTGTTCCAGATACCCTTTTTGATTGGCTGAACTTGAGTTTGCTTGAGGACAAGAAAAAGTTTAAGTTGGGAGTGTTGATGAGTCCAAAAATTGAACTCATTTAGGGCTATATTTTGATAGAATTAGTGTCCTCAAATGCATATTTTATCTCAATATCTGATGAAAACCCTTAAGTTTCAGGTATTTGGAGTTTGAGGGAAAGCATGGACACTACTTAGCAAAAAAGGAACAAAGGTAGCTAAAAGAACGAACAAATGAAGATATGAGAATAGCCGAACCCATTCGGCGAGTCACCAAAAGGTCTTACCCTCGCCTTTTGTTCCAGTGTGCTGAGCCCTGAAAGAAAGGATCAAATTGACGGTGAAAAGGAGCAGTCGGTGTGTCGCTGAGCAGTTCCATGAAGCAGTACTATGTCACACAATGATCCAAACCATGACGATGTTGAAGGAAAGAGCAAGACGATGATGAGACCTACCAAAAGGCGGATCGGCGATCTCGACTAATGACGCTGAATGATCCGCTGCAACATAGATTTTCAAAACTATAAATACTCGTTGAAAGTTGTAGCATAATATCAGATTTTTAATATAGAAATTTTTGACTTAGAATATTCTCTCTAAGCTTGGAGAGGGTTTTGAAGAACTTGAAGATTCAAAGGGTTTCAAGTCCAATATTTTGGACTTGGGTCTTGTGGATTCTTCACTTTTGACTTGTTTTAAGACTTAATCTTTCATACCAATTGATCGAAACTGAGATTGGTATACATTTTTACCTCTTTTACATGTGTAGCCAAAACCTCAATTCTTGGGGTGTAATTTTGTGAATATGGGTTAGATTAATTCTTGGGTCTTGCTTGCTGATAGTTTATTTGTTGTTTAAATGTGATTTCGTTTAGTAGTTGTGTTAGAACTTAATGAAATTGTAGTTGCAAATACGATTTCACCTTTGTGTTTTCAGCTTTCTCGAGAGAGAGGTCGTAAAACTAAGAGTACTAAATTGATGGTCGGTGGGAGTGGGTCGACATGAGGTTTAGCTCAACAGAATGAACCCTAGTCCTTCTCCCACACACTCAGCTCGAGAGAGTGAGTGGGCTAAGGTGGAGGCTGTTCTTCATGCATCAAGTGGGTGTCCGAGAGGAACCCATTTGATTCGGGGTAAATTGTTCTAGAGAAAGCTTACCCCCACTATAGTCTAGCCTAGTCACAAATATTTAACGAAATTACTATCAAAAGCATGTACCGAACGATCTAGTCTAACTTGTATTCTTATCACATCCCAAGAATCCCCTTTCCTTGATTAGTACTCTTTGCATTTTTGCTGTTTTTACTTACTTGTGACAAATCCCCATTGATAATTGACGCTTGCGTCACCCCTTAGATTTAACATGTTTATATTCAATAATGTTTTTAGCTATGACTAATTAGAACTTGTCTTTATTTTTCTATTAATTTTCTATCCCACTCCCTTGGGACTTGACCCCAACCCTTGGTGGGGTTACTGTTCTATTGTACGATCGTAGACACTTGCATTGGAAGTTGTATCTTGATTACACAAACATCATGATTATGCAACATGGTAAAGTGATTCCCTATGCTTCAAGGCAACTCAAGGTACATGAAAATAATTATTCGACCCATGATCTTGAATTAGTGGCGGTAGTATTTGCTTTAAAAATATGGAGACAATACTTGTATGGGGTCCATGTGGATGTTTTCACCGATCACAGAAGTCTTCAATATGTGTTTACCCAAAAACACTTCAATCTCTAACAAAGAAGGTGGTTAGAACTTTTGAAGGATTATGGCATGAGTGTCCTTTACCACCTTGGCAAAACCAATGTAGTTGCGGATGCCCTAAGTCAATTGTCCATGGGTAGTGTGGTCCATGTAGAGGATGAGAAGAAGGAGTTAGTTCGTGGTGTACATAGGTTGGCCCGGTGAGGTGTCCAACTAGTGGATTCCACCAAGGGTGGTGTCAGGGTCCATAATGGTTCCAAATCATCCTTTGTGGTGGATGTTAAGTCCAAGCAAGATCTTGATCCTAGAATTGTTGAATTGAAAGAGTCGGTGCTCAACTAGTCCGTTGAGGCTTTCTCCCAAGGGGGAGATTGAGTGCTTAGGTACCAAGGTTGATTATGTGTTCTTGATGTTGATAGGTTGAGAGAGCAAATTATTGAAGAGGCTCATGGTTCTAGGTATTCTCTTCATCTGGGAGACACAAAGATGTACCGTGACCTACGAGAACTCTATTGGTGGAATGGTATGAAGAAAGATATAGCGGGTTTGGTGGCCAAGTGTCCAAATTGTCAACAAGTTAATGTCGAACACCAAAGGCTTGTCCCAAGATATAGATATCCTCACTTGGAAGTGGGAGGATGTCAACATGGACTTTATAGTAGGTTTGCCTCGTACTCGAAGGCAACATGATTCTATTTGGGTCATTGTTGATAGAATGACAAAATCCACCTACTTTATTCCCGTCAAGGTTTGATTCTCGGTGGAAGACTATGCCAAATTTTACATCAAGGAGATAGTGAAGTTGCATGGGTTCCTTTGTCTATTATTTTGGAGTACCCACTTTACTTCACACTTTTGGAAGGATTCCAAAAAGGGCTTGGTACTTAGGTTCATCTTAGCATGACTTTTCATCCTCAAACCGATGGTCAAGTGGTACGTACCATCCAAACCTTAGAAGATATGTTGAGAGCATGTTTATTGACTTCAAGGGTAATTGGGATGACCATCTACTGTTAATAAAGTTTGCTTACAACAATAGTTACCACTCAAGTATTTCCATGGCTCCTTTTGAAGAATTGTATGGTAGGAGGTGTAGATCTTCAGTTGGTTCGTTTGAAGTAGGTGAAATTGCACCAGTTGGTCTCGAACTAGTTTATGAGGCCATTGAAAAAGTTTGACTCATTAGAGAGAGGTTGAAGACGGCCCAAAGTCGGCAAAAGTCTTATGCCGATGTTAGAAAAAGGGATCTAGAATTTGAAGTTAATGATTGGGTCTACTTGAAAATCTCACCTATGAAAGGTGTGATGAGGTTTGGTAAAAAAGGAAAGCTTAGTCCCTAGTATGTGGGCCCATATCAAATTTTGAAACGTGTTGGAAAAGTTGCGTATGAGTTAGACTTACCGAATGAGTTGGCTCCGGTTCACCCGGTGTTTCATTTTTCCATGCTTAAGAAGTGCATTGGATATACGGTATCCATCATTCCTTTAAAAGGTTTGGGAGTTGGTGAGAGTCTTTCATATGAAGAGATTTCGGTAGCAATTTTAGACCGTCAAGTTAAGAGGTTGAGAAACAAGGAAGTAGCTTTTGTAAAGGTTTTATGGAGGAATCATTTAGTTGAGGGTGCTACATGGGAGGCCGAGGCCGATATGAAGTCCCGCTTCATATTTTCCCTTCTACTCCTATTCAAGCTTGAGGTAAGTAGTTCCTCTTGAGTTCGTAGTTTTTGGATTCATGTGAGCTATATGTGTTCTTCATGATCTTCTTATGATATGCTTGTTCTTGTGATAATTCATGTTTAGTATAAATTGAGTTTTCATGATTTATATGTTCCTCATGTTGTTGTGCATTTTAGTATAATGTTGCATATTTGACTTCACGAGATGAATTGATGAACATGCTATGTTGTGTTTATGAGATGACATATTGGCTCCATAGCATTGTGTGAGCATGCTTTTGTTGGAGAAGGTAGGTCCTCCTATGAACATGAAAAATGTTGAATTTCATGCATATTTGGTTGATAGATGTAATTCCTACTTCCCTTTTGTTGCATTGTTCATGTTAAGATGAAGTTAAAGTTTCCTCCTTTATGTGGTGTATTATTTTGCTATTTCATTCATGTTGGGCTGCTAGTCTTGAGTCTTCAATTTCGTAAGGTGTCTAGATCATCATTCGAGGACGAATGTTCCCAAGGGGGAGCTAATGTAACACTCAGAAAATTTATAGGTGAAACTAGAGCCTTATGTTTGAGTCTTAAAATTTGATGCATGATTTAGAGATGAAAAATAGCCCCAAAATTTGACTAATTGTTAGTTCAAGTGAGGGTTCAAGGAAGGTGAACCGCATCAGTGCCCTTACAAGTACCCTTGAACATTGCCTTTGCCTTGTGGGCAAAAGGCATTGTTCAAGGGAGGATTCAAGGCCCGTGAAAGCCTTCACTTCCCTTAGAAGCCCTCATGAACCAATGCCTTAGCAGTATAGGCAATGAGGCAGGTTCAAGGGAGGGTTTAAGGAGTGTGGAAGGGTCCACAACCTTGGAAGTCCCTCGTGGACTTTGCCTTAGCCGTGTGGGTAAAAGGCTTTGTCCACGTGAGGGTTCACGAGACGTGAAGAGACTTCACTGCCCGTGCAAGTCCCTTGTGGACTTTCCTTAGCCAATTTAGGCGAACAGGCAGTCCACGCGAAGGGGTCGATGAAGCGTGGAAGGACTCCATTGCCTGTGTAGACCTCACGTGAAGATTACCTTAGCCATTTTTGGCAATAAGGCAGTCCATGACTAGTGGAAGCTTCCACAACACGTGGAGACTCAAGTGGATTATGCCTTAGCTCCAAATGCCAAAAGGCACAAGTCCACGTGAGGGTATACGACTGGTGGAGCAGTCCACTGCCCGTGAAACCTCTTGTGGACTTTGTCTTAGGCGTCAGGCAGTCCACTGGAGGTGAGGGGTAATTTTGTAATTTTATTTTTAAGACCTATTTAAATAGGTATATTTTATATAATTTTTAAGTAAGTATATAAGGTATTTTAAGTCATTAAACCCCCAAACTAAATCACTTTCACAAAGACCCAAATCAAAATCAAAAGTTCATCTTCCTCACAATATTTTTCTCTCAAAAACCCAAGAAGAAGAAGAGTAAAATTGAAGCTTGGGCTGCAAGAAATCAAGGGTTTTTCATCAAATTCCTTCATCAAGTTATGGTAGTCTTCATCTTTGGATATATTCTACCCATAGAGCCCCTTCAAAACTTGATTAGAAAACTTGCAATTTTCCCCAATTTCAAGGGTTTTGTTCGATTGACATGGGTTCAATTTAAAAATGATTTCAATGGTTGAATTATGTTGGGTTATGATTGAATTGATGATTTATGGCTAAATTTTGGTGATATTCCCCCACGAACCCATGGATCTCCTCTATTGGTAAATTGTGATCATGATGTGGGTTAATTGATTTTAGAAACATGTAAATGGGTCTTGTATGACTTAGTTGAATTGATTGAATTATGTTATTACCCATATCTAATTTAGAAATTCTAGATGTTGGGATGAATGTGATTCATGATTTTTGAAGGTTGAAATATGAGAATTGTACATGAATATGAGAATTATGCATGTGCTTCAAGATTTATGTTTAGAATAAAGATTCTATGATTATGGTGTAATTGATGTATTGATTGAAGGATCATTCTCCCCTATACCCTTACACATTATTATGCATGAATTAATTATGACTATGATGATCTTGTTGTGTTGAATGAAAGGCTATTCTCATGAACACACTATGAAAACGATGTGAAAGGTTTATCTACATATTGATGATTCTAAGGTTGAAAGTCCATTTTCACCTAATTGAATCCATGAGCTATTTTATGATTTGTGTTGAATGAAAGGCCATTCTCATGAACACACTATGAATACGATGTGAAAGGTTTACTGACATATTAATGATTCTAAGGTTGAAATTCCATTCTCACCTAATTGAATCCATGAGCTATTTTATGAGTTGTGTTGAATGAAGGGTAAGATACTCCTTCACACATATAAAAACAATTCAAGACCAATTATGTAAAATTTGGGAAAATTATGCTTAGCACCGAGTGGATATGGAATGTGAGGTAGAGGCCCTCCCGTCAATTCGAAAGGCCGGGTCATCTAAAGTAACCTCATGAGATGGAAGCTACCCTGTCAATACAATAGATTTGGGGTTTCTAGTAGCAATCTCCATATCCCGTAACTGTGTGCCCACATAGGTCTTTAGCTAGTGGATCCGCCTAAAAGCGAATACATGTAGTTCTACCTTAGGAAAGTAGGACATCTCTTTTCAGTGAGGGACATGACACCGTATTCCGTGTAGCTCACATAGTCTATGTCGATTAAGGATATGTTTGCCTATATGAAAAGAATATGAACTATGAAAAGAACATGAACATGAACTATGACTTATGACTTCTAAAGAAGTTCTACTTAGTATGAGTGGGGGTATGGGACTCCATTTATGCATTGCACAAGTAGGCTTTCAGAGTGGTTGTGATGTGGTTCTCTTATGCTATGAAGACTTATGAATTATGCATGTATGAAATGTATTATTGCTAAGAGTGGCTTTACTTGCTACAAGTTATGAACATGAAAGTTTCCTTGTCTATGATTATTGGCTATGGATGAGGTCAAGGTATGATATTTATGATGTTGGTGACCTAAAAGTGGTATTTAGTATTAGGTAGGATTTTGGGATTTTACCTGTGCATTGCACAAGTATAGCTTAAGGTTGCTTATGAGATGGTTTGACTTATGTTTCTGTACAAATGTTCATGATGACTTTTAAACTTGATAAAACGCATGGTTTGAACTAAATTGTCCTTTTGAGCATGTTTTAAGGATTTTTATGCATAGCAATCATACTTAGTGCATTTTTGTGCTATATTTTCTACATTTTTCTGTAAGTGTAGGATCCGGTCGTTGATGTGTATTTCTTCATTTGTGTAAAGCTTGGATTGATTCTCTCTACTCTTTTAGTGAGTCCTCAAGATTCGAGGACAAAGGTTGTTCAATTCTAGTTTCTTCTACTTTTCCTTTTGAGACTATGTTGTAAAGGGCTTAGATCCTTATTAATCTTCAATTGTAATAGATGGCTTGTTGAGATAATGTCTAGACTTTCATTTGGTTTTATGAAAAGACTTCAATTTTAAATTTTTTTAATTCCGCATCATTTCTATCATTGATGTTTATGATATACGAAGGGCTTGTATGAGACCACTTTGGGGTCAAGTGCGCCGTGTTACATCTACGGGGTACCCCTGGGTCGTGATATTGTTTCTTCTCAAATTAAGGGTAAAACTCCCTTAAGGTATGCTGAAATCTATGGGTAGCTTTCACCCATAGAGTCTCTTCAAAACTTCAGTTTAAAGCTTCCAATTTCCCCAAAAGTTAGGATTTCAATCTAAGTCATGGGTTCTCTTTCAAAACGTTTTCAATGGTTGATTTATGATGTATTATGATTGAATTGGTGTTTAATTGTTGATTTATGATTAAATCCCCCCTAAGAACCCATGAATTTCCTATATATTACTAAATTATGACGTCATGATGTGGGTTGATTGATTATAGAAGCATGTGAAGAGATTATGACTATATTGATTTAGTTTATTGAATCATGATATTCTCCTTATCTAATGTAGTAATTCTAGATGTTGGGTTGAATGTGAATCATGTTACTTGAAGGGAAAATTATGAAGATTGTTGTATAATCATGATGCTTATGTACATGCTTTGTGATTTCAATGAAAGTAATATGATATGACTACAATGCAATTGTGATATTGTTGAAAGGTTATTCTCAATTATACACTTGTGAATGATGATGACATGTTGTGAAAAGTTTCTTCATTGTATTGATACACCTTGAATTAGTAGGCTTAGGGAATCCTCTTCTTGGGTAACTCAAGTAGCTTTACTTAATGAACATTGAATCGGTTGACCGAATGGTAGCCCTTGCATAAATGACTAATGAAGTATCCCAGGCTATGTCTTGAATCGGTAGACCAATGGTAGCCCTTTCATTATGAATCTATGAACTACTATAATGATGAACCTTAAATCGGTAGACCTAATGGTAGCCCTTTCATGAGGATTAAATTAGCTATCCTAATAATGTACCTTGAATCGGTAGACCTAATTGTAGCCCTTTCATATGTGTAATAATGTACCTTGGGTCGGTAGGCCAATGACATCCCTCTCATGTGTGATAATGTTAAAAGATAATGAACTACTCTATGGGAATGTAATGCTTATCACCGAGTGGATATTGTAAGGTGGAAGCTCTCCCCACGTTAGGTCAGGTTTCTATGAACACCTTCCTTATCCCATAACTATGTCCCCATGTAGGTTATAGCTAGTGGATCCACCTAAGCTAAATTACCGGTTCTACCTTAGACAAGTAGACCAAGTTTTTTCGGTGTGGGACATGACACCGGATTCCATGGTTTGCTCACATGGTCTATAACGGTTAGGGATTATTCCCATCATGTGAGTTATGTGCTATGGTTACTCAATAGGTTCTATAAATTGTGGGTGGTAGTAAGGGATGCCATCCATGCATTGCACAAGTAGGCTTTGAGAGTTGTTATGGTGTATTTCTCGAATGTCATAATGTCTAATGAAATGAATGTACTCATAATGAGGAAATGAATGTTGACTTAAAGGCCTAATGTAATGATGAATGCTTAACTTTGATTGTTATTATGAATTGCTTTCCTTGTCATGACTTATTGATTATTAACGTTCCTTGTCTATGGTGGCCTCAAAGGGGTACTTAGTATGAGTGGTATAACTTAGGGTTGCCTAAGATGATGATTCTATTATGTTATAATGATATACATGTTGAATATGCTTGTGTCCTATGCCTTTATACTAAAGTTCATGATGTTTCTCAAACTTGACATATAACATTGTTTTAAACTAAAGTGTCCTTTTTAGCATGGTTTTTGCATGACTATCATACTTAGTGCATTCTTGTACTAAACCATATTTTATACATTTTTCACATGAATGTAGGTTCCGGTTCTTAAGGTGACCTTCCTTCTTTACTAAGCTTGGATTGACTATTCTCCAAAGCTAGTGGTGAGTCCTCAAGATTCGAGGACATATTAGTCTTTAGTAGTTTCCTTTATTGATACTTTATGTTTCAGACTGTGTTGAAGGGCTGAGACCATATTATTGATTCAAAGTTGTATTAAATGGTCATATGAGACAAAGTTAGACATCCGTTGTTTTTAAATAAAGATTTTGATTGTATGGATTAAAAGTTTTAAATTCCGTACAATTTTCTTATGTCTTATGTTATGAATGCTATGAGGCTTGTATGAGGCTCTTCAGAGTCTTGTACGCTGTCTCATGTCCTGGGTGTAGGCTTGGGTCATGACACATATGAAAGTTCAGCCCTGTAGAAAGAGAAAATGAAGAAGTGGCATGATGCAAAAATCCTTCAACGTGAATTCTGAACCGGTTATTGTGTCCTACTTTACAACTCTCGTTCGAGACTGTTCCACAGAGACCTGAAATCGAAGTGGTCCGGTCCATTCAAGGTGACTTGAGTATTTACAAATGGGGTAGTCGATGTGGAAAGTAAAGATGCACCGGCCTTCAAGGTGAACAAACAACGTCTAAAACTTTACTTTGGAGAATGCCGTGAGATATCATTAGTTGATGTGGTGTATTTGGAAGATGCTTGAGTGCATTTCAACGTCGTGCCACGACATTAAATAAGGCACTTCTTGGGAGGCAACCCAAGTTTTAGTTGTTTTCAAATAATGTGTGCTGGATGTGGAGGGACAGGTGATTATGCGATGCTCAAACCATTTCGGGTGTCGCGATTTGGTTCCCCCTTTTTCACATGGCAGGAAGACCATTGTTTTTTATTATTTCGCGAAGTTATCAGTCTAATCGGTGCATAGGTTTGGTGAGCATGATTTCCACCGCCCTTTGGTCACTCGTCATTGGTCGATGTTCTGGAACATTAGGCGATGCTGGGACCCTGTTCGACGACTTGCAAATGGGAGTTGGCTAGATCGACTTCAACCACCCTTCGGTCACATTTGCAAGGCCAGTATTCTATAATTTTGGGCAAGCCACAGGTAGTTCGGCGCTTCGCTTAGTAGTTCAACATTTTCTCACAATCATCGCCGGTGGGTTTCATAGTGAAGAAATCTCCTAACCCTGTTCCTTTATTTCAGTACTTTTTCCTCTGTCTTTTTGTCTTTGTTTTTAATTTTGCATTGATGACAATGTTAGGTCTATTTTGTGGGCGTGGAGGTTTGTTCTCTTGCAATTTTGAGTGTTGGTTTTGATCAACACCGATGACTTGAATAGTACTCTCGATTGAAGGATATGAGTGTACAGCTCCAATGAGGCAAATTGAGTTCCGTAAGTCATATGTGAACTCTTAGCATCTCATTGTGACTAGCCGGTTGTTGAGTTGATCTCTTGTCATGATCATTGCACTCTAGCTGAAAATGGTAGAGTCTTGTTTGATGATTGTACTGAATGCCATGTGTGGTGAGGTTGTCTTGAACTATGTGCTTGATGATACCTAGAACTTGCCCCGTTAGTCCAATTGATTAATGGAAGCAAGCAATTGAAATGATTTTAGTCAAAACTTGTGAAGTATGAGCCAAAAATTGATAGTATACCTCTTTCTGGCCACAATGTGAGAGTGTGAACCTAGCTTGACACCCTTTAAGCCTACCCTTTTCTTTGAAAGAAACTTGAACAACTTTGGCCTCTTTGTCCCATCACCTTTAACCTTCATGAAGTATTGGTTCGTTTGAATAGCCAACTTAGGCCAAAAGCCTAAGTTGGTTGTGTGGTGAAACAAAAGGAATATCAAGAAATGTGAAAAGTCCGCCTTTGTAAGATTATGCTGAAAAATATGGAACCCCTTCATGTAAAAAAAAAGGAGATAGAAAAGAAAAAGGTGAAAATGAAAAAGATTGGAAAAGAGAACTGTTTGTGAAATAAAGTTTGTGGAAGGAGCAAAAGAAATGGGGTATCCAATGAGTCATGGAATTATTGGGTGATTGTGAACATCATAGAATGTGAAGGAGAATGAGAAAAAGTGATTTGCAGGCCATACTTCATAAAGTTAGAAGTCAGTAAATCAAAACGATCATACCTTTGTACTCAACCACGTTACAAGCCTTGGAAGACCTTTGTGATCCTGAGCGAGCTGAAAATAATGTTGATTGGAAAATAAGGGCAAGCCTATGGGTAGAATCATGCTTCTGTTCATCTTTGGGCGTGTGAGAGTTGTATTTGATTCCGAAATCTTAAATTGTTGATGAATTTTTTGTGAGCATGGAATCATCCTTGATGTGAGGGCATTTGAACCTCTTGTGTCATTTGTATTGACTCTTGAGTACCACTGTTTGTAGACATCCTCGTTGAACTGATTAAACATGAGTTTTACTAGAGGACAAGAAAAAGTTTAAGTTGGGGGTTTTGATGAGTATGACATTTCAACTCATTTAGGGCTTTATTTTCATAGTTTTACTATCCTCAATGCCGAATTTATGTTCTAAACTGATGTTAAAGTGTTGATATACAATAATAGCTGCTAATGAGCAAAGCAAGAACATTAATGAGCAAAAAAGAGGGGAACAACAAAGCTTTAGATCGCCAATGCCACTCGGCGGTTCGCTGAGTGACCTCTTTGCCTACCAAAAGCCACAGAGTATTACCCATTTGATGAGAGAAATTGGGAAAAGTACTATACCCATCGGCCAATCACCGATTGGGTTTGGCGAAGGAGACTCAGTCCGCTTAAAGTTACAGAACTATCAATGAAAGTGTCAGCAAAAACGATGATCAACGAGAGTAAATGGCTCATTGCCGAACCCTTCGGTGACCCCGGCCTACACCGCTTAAAGTTACAATACAAAAGTGGTGAGAGCTCAAGTTAAAAAGGCAATGTATAGAGGCATTTTCTGACTTGTTTTACGATACGCAACTTATCTCGCCGATTGACCCCAAAGGCCAAATTCTAAAAATCTATAAATTGATTTTAAAAAAGAGATCATGGTATCCTATCAATGTTAGACTCATATCCTTTCACTGAAACACTGTTCTTTGCTTAGTTTTGAAGGGTTCTCTAGTAATTTTTGAATTGGGTTTTGGAATTGAAGCTAAATTAAAGAATTGTAAAGTGTTAGAGATTAATACCCAGCTATGGAAAATATGATCGTTATTGATTTCTTACTTTTTCTGATGTGTGGCTAAAACCCTCATTCTTTGGGGTGTGATTTTGTGATTAATTTTCTTAATTAATTGATGGGTGTTAGTAATTGTAGATTTTCTTGTTGTTTCGAAGTGGGTTTGGTTTATAGTTGAGGTTCAATTTATGAATTGTAGTGGAAATTGCATTTCTGATATAGGATTCTATGCTTGTTTGAGAAAGCCATGTAGAGTTAAGGCTATAAATTGACGATTGTAGTAATTGGGTTGTTGTGGGTTTAGCTTGAGAGAGTGAATCTTAACTCGAGTCTACCTATCAGGCTCGAGAAAGTAGATAAATTAAGGTATTGGGCTGGTTTTAAAGATATGCTTGTCGAGGTTCAAGAGAACTCGCTTGAATCAGAATAGATGTTTAAGAGAAAGCTACGACATCTATAGTCTAGCCTACTCACTAATTTCGAGTGAATTTCAATGATTGGTAATCACCCATTTAGTGAAATTGATAATTAATCAATTACATCCCCAAGGATTCCTCTGTATGTGCTTACCTAGTTGGTCTTTGTAATTTGAATTAAGTGTGACTTGACAGTTCTCTTTCCCCATCTGACATTCGTTGTCAAACCCCTTTCATTAGAATTGATATACTCTGATAATTTCTATTCATACAATCGATTAGAACAAGTTTATAACTTCGTAACTTAATTCTCTACTGTATCACTCCCTGTGGGATCGCCTCCAACTTTTTATTAGGTTATACGAGATTATGATTGCCTACACCTAGTATCGGATAAGGTGTAGTTGAGCATTATCAATCACTCTGGTAGAAAAGATAGAATTTTCCCTTTAGCAACTCAAAGGTGTTTCTCAAGTGTGGTTTGAACAATGGAAGACTGAGAGGGTGGTTGATGTGGGTCCTCTTGATTAGGAAAAACTTAAGGTTTCTTTTCTTGATAAATTCTTTCCCCTTGAGATGGGTGAGGCAAAGGTACTTTAGTTCGTTAATCTTTGTCAAGAAAATATGAGTGTAAAAGAGTATGTGTGAAAGTAACATAATTGTCCAACTATGCTCCTTCTATGGTTGTGGATTGTAAGGAACTGATCAGTAAGGTAGTTTCGGGTATGTCTGAAATGGTGGTTAAAGAATGTCATACTGCCATGCTTATAAAGGATTATATTTCCTATTAATGACTCGTTATCAACAAATTGAAGAGGAGAAGTTTGAGTAAAGGTTTAGAGAGGCCAGGAGGGCAAAAACCGGTAATGGTGATTTTCATATTCAAGGTCTGGTGGATGTAATCATTCTCAAGGTAATGGTTCTAAGGAGAAAAGGCTTCCTGAGTGTCGGAAGCGTGGAAAAATACATAGGGGTGACTGTCTTGCCGGTTCTAATGCATATTTTGGATGTGGAATGATGGATCATAAGATAAGAGATTGTCCTTTTGTTGTTAGGAATTAGGGAGATAATCATCGATGGGCTCAACCTTAACCTTTCTCGGGTTCTAGAGGTGGTCAGAAACATAATAGGTTTTATGCTCTTTGAAGATCATGAGGGTTCCCTGAATGAAATAATTGGTAAGTTCTGGTCTTTTAGCTTGTGGTTATGCTTTGTTTGATGTTGGGTATTTCATTGGCTATGGTATGACTCTATGTATGGTTAGTGTGTTTAAGGTCGACGTTGAAATCCTTGTTAAAACATCTTAAGTGTTTACTTGTATCAAGGGTTCCATGGTTGTTAAAACTATGGTGTTATGCTTGGGTTAAAGGAGATGAATTTGAAAAGACTAGAGAGGTTTCCTTCCAAGGGGGAGATAGTGTGCTTCATGGTTTGTGTGTGTGTGGGACTATTTAGATTGTTGGAAAGGTTTCTTGCTTTGTGTTTGTATATGAAAGGTCGGAAGCGAAGTAATCTCTTAGTATCCCTATCTCTTTCCATTATCTTCAGGTCTAGCTTGAGGCACTAGTCCCTCATGGTTTAATAATTAGGATTCTTGTGTTTTAATTATTCCCATGTTTCCTCATGCATTAATGCTCATGAAATTTTTTATTTTCGAAGAGTATAATTTACATGTATGTATTATGAATGGATGTTTATAATATGTTATATCTTGGAGTCAAGTTTTCTCCTTGGTTATGTGCATTTTGATGAAGTTGTATTCATTTTGGGTTGTTAGTTTCTCTCCTACTCTTTTCGTTCTAGTTTGAGTTCCATTTGAGGACGAATGTTCCCAAGGGGGAGATATTGTAACACCCCAAAAATTTTAAAGTTAAGACTCGAATCATTCTTCATTCTTCTATAAGGTATACCGAGTGATTCTTAATTGTTCTTAGGTGTTAAGGTTAATTTTTTAGTGTGGGAATGATTTTGGATATGAATTAACGTCACTAAAATCCCCTAACACAACATTGAGTTGAAAGATTTCTTATAGATTGAGTTTCAATATGAGATTTTACTTGGGTCAACTTCAAATGACCATATCTCTTAGCACACAACGAATTAGGTGGCCCATAAACTAACAAATTAAAGGTCTACGAGTCCTCTTTCCAACACCACCAAGTTTGCACCATTTCGAATTCAAAGTCAAATATTATGCCCATTTTAGTAAATTCCTATAAGACAATTAAAATTTTATGGATGGCATTATGGACGATGGATTGTTTCACGGACCGTGGATCCCTAAATGGTCCGTGTAGCCTTCCTTTTAAGGCACTCCATCATGTTTTCAGATGGGGGTCATTTTGATCTTTCCCCTATGTGTTTGGTACCTAAGGTATGTCGTTTTAATCGTTATTTCAAAACCTATATAATAGAATTAAGTCCTAACACTACTCATTCTAAATCATTCTCCTAATTCCCAAAATTCTATATAAGGCTAAGGAAGAAGAAACTAGGGTTTTACATCAAGATCTTGAATTCACCATAGCTTTTGTGAATTGATCACTAAAGTATATAACCTATGGAGACCTTTCCTCCATAGGATTCCTAAATTCTTTAACTTAAACAAGTTAGAATTCTCAATTCAAAGTTAGGGTTTTATTCAATCTTCATGTGTTCTTTTTAGTTATGATCCAATTGATGATTTTCTATATTTTTGAGCATGAATTGAATTAATTACATATTTTTGAGTTGAAGCCATATGAACCCATGCATGATCCATGATTTTTTACTATGAACACATGATGAAGCTTATGAACTATGATTTATTGAAAATATGCATGTTTTTTAAAAGTAATGATTATGACTCAAGTAAGCTTGTAGATGAAGGTATCTATGTGTTCTATAAGGCTTGGCCACATGCCATGAATAACATATAAATTTTCCATCAATGCTTTTGGACTATTTTCCTAAATTACATCTTGATTAGTATGGTATACGGATATTTCATCAATGGTTATAGATCACACTTTTAAAATTATTTCGATTCGTAGCATAGCACTTTTAGTACGAAGTTAATGAGTATGGGACTTATAAAGCTATTATGGAAAGATCATTGATGATGAAAGGTTTTCTCACGCATGGTCTAAGAAGCTACTCTATGATGTTTTTAGCTTGGATTAGTCTCTTAATTGTACTTTTCCATGTATGATAATATGACTATGATAAACGACTATTTCGTGGGATCTTACTTCGCACTGAGAGGATATTGGTATGAAGGCTCTCCCTTTTTAAAGTCCGGATCTTTAGTAGAGATCTCCATTTCCCATAAACTATGTGCCACCATAATATGTTGTCTCAGATAGATATTAGCTAGTGGATCCATCAAAGCTTGAAGTTCATGGTCCTTACCTTGGCACGTAGGACACTCTCTTTCGGTGTGGGAGGAGTATGCTGGATTCCATGATATAGCTCACATGGTCTAAGTCGGTTAATGGTAAGCTTCCCACAATAATGAACTAAGGTTTATTTTTTAAAGTATCTCACAAGTGTTTTAAAGATGTTAAGCTTGTATTGACCATGATTATAACTTCTGTTTTCTAACTTTTTTTCTTATGCTTTAGTCATTGCATGCTATCTAAAGTCTTCTTAGTATGTTTCATAACTTTTATGCATTACTATCATAGTTAGTACATTACATGTACTATGCATACTTGTGCCTATATTATTTCATAATGTAGGGTCTGGTGCTCCTACCTCTCACACTCGTGGCTAGTTGATCTTTTCAAACTTAAGATTGGTGAGTCCTCATTCTTCGAGGACCGAGACACTTTTATAGATGTATGTCATTTCAATTTTAACACTTTGTATGTCATGTATGAGTTACGTCCATCCCAGTTATTTTGAGTTAGTAGATGACTTATTGAGATTTATGTTAGACTTCCTCTTTGATAAAACTCTTTTATGATATAGGACTGCTTCTTTTGAAATCTTTATTTCTATTATATTGTATGATGTATGCTAAGTGGCTTGTGTAGGGCCTCTCGGGGTCCTATACGCCATGTTACACCTAGGGAATACTTTGGGTCGTGACAAATTATTTCTTTCCCAATTTGTGCATGGCTTGCTGTCACGATCCAAGTTAGCCCCTAGGCGTAACATGGCATATGAGACCCCGAAAGGCCCCATACAAACAACTTAGAATACAACACACAAGATTATAGAAATCAGGAGATTTAAAAAGAGTTTCAAAATATAAAAGTTTTATAAAGAGAAGCGAAAGTTTAAACATCATCTCAAAGACATCTAGTACATAAGAAGCAATCGTGACGTAGCCC